>JAQFVV010014142.1:0-48582 GCA_028023455.1 Epiperipatus broadwayi
TTTCTGCATATCATCTACAATTGCAGGGCTAAGACATATGTATTTTAATTCACTGGTTTCCGATATTGATTGAAGTATAC
Organism: Epiperipatus broadwayi; assembly: GCA_028023455.1. Taxonomy (NCBI): domain Eukaryota; kingdom Metazoa; phylum Onychophora; class Udeonychophora; order Euonychophora; family Peripatidae; genus Epiperipatus; species Epiperipatus broadwayi. The sequence goes on from JAQFVV010014142.1 coordinate 81, forward strand.
ATTTTAATATAGGTTTATTATTATCAGTGTGTTTTGTTATTTTGCCTAAGTGTAGAGTTGGTATATGTTTAATATCAGCATATTTTAATAGTTATAATATATTTCGTTTTGTGGGATGGAAATGCTCTCCCCAAAATACTTTATTTTCCATGAGAGGATTAGTTTTAATATAGCATTATGGTATGTTTTGTAGGCAATGACCAAGTCCCATGTAGAGGACGATCCAGGGTATATAGAATATTTAGTATAATTAATGTGTTAATCCCAAGAGAGGATTATCTTTGGTGCATGTTCTTTTCTTTAGGTGGTGAGATAGACTTCACACCTACATTTTATGCCTGAGCAATAGGCTAGAAACCACCAAATACTTTAGTGTAGTATTTTACTCCGCAAACATTAGTTAGTATTTTTGCATTTCGTATGTGAAATTAAATATAGCTTTTCAGCATAGAAGGTGTAGATTATCGTTCTTTGTTTAAAAGTTATGGCAAGGATAATGTTGGATTTGAAGTGTTAATTCCTCAAGGTGCACTTTATTACCAGTAGTGCCTTAGTAATTGGGATCAATATCTGTATTGTGCTACTGAGTCTTGCTGGTAGTTCACAAGCAAACCAATGGAGAAAATTAATTTAAAATTGCATATTTTAAAATGCTTATTTATTAAAGAAATATTCAAACACAATATTTTAATGTTATCAATATAAGAAATATTATTCACTTGAATTAAATCATTCATAATTAAAATATTTATTATAGTTTATGTGGTCATTAAGTTAAGCATGAAGTGGTGAGTCTGATAAATGACCCATAATTAGTCATAATTTATTTAATTATAAACCATAACTTGGTTAACTTAATTAATAATGAAGTTGATATTTTAATAGATTTCATATCATAATAGTAATAAATAAGATAAAAGAAAAATAGCTAGTCAATAACTCAAGATAAGAAAGAGATTTATAGAAAATTCATTAAAACTATAAATTAGTGTAGTAGTAAATCAGCTGCACATTTTAGCTAGTTAATCCAGTGTAATAGTGGTATTTCAAACATGTATGAATTTATTCTTTTAATTTATACCCTGATAGAGGACAGCTTAATGTAATAATTTATGTGTAGTGTCAATGCTGTATTATTTAATAAATTTGTGTCTTTTGTTTCGTTCGGTGTTGATAATAAATTGTAGTCTTATTTAAAATTCGTTGTCAATTTTTTTTATATGCCAAGTATAAACACAGGTACAACTTCATGGACCCCAGCACAGATGCACACATGCAGAACATTGAGAACCTGTGGGGTCTGTTGAAATGGTGCAACAAGAAACAGTGTGGCACAGCCAGACACTCGCTGGATACCTACCTGGCTGAGTTTATGTAGTGGTGTGTGCACAAGGGAGAAGACATCTTCCAGGCCCTATTATTAGAGCTTCGAGTTGCATGCTGTTCATGAAGAACCAAAAAAGTTGGTTTTAAAGGTATATATTTCATGGAATAACTGTTGAATGTAAATATTTGTTTGCAGTCTAAAAAGTTATTCAACCTTCAAGTTGCATTTCGTTAATTCGCATGTTAAAAATTCAAATCACCCAAAAAGTTGTTTTTTTGTTGTAAATGTATTGATTTTATTGAATAACCATTAAATGTAAATATTTAATTGTAATTTTAAAAAAAAAGTTGATTTCATAGAATACCAAACCAAAAATAAGTAATGAAAAGAATAAAAAGTAAGTACTTTTTAAATTCATTTTGACTTATGTATTTTTTATAGATTTATTTGATATTATTTTTAATGTGATAACAAACAAAAAAGCAAGGCCGGGCCTGGCAACATTATATTTATGTTTGTTTACAAACAAACATGCCCTCAGGCAGTTTCAGCATGCTAATATAAAACTATTGACATATTATATGTGGTCTGAAAGATAATTTTGTGAGGAATACAAAAAAATTATCACTGAAGATATAATTTAAACTTAGTTAATGATGAATTAGAAATTATGAACAAATAATAAAGTAATAAATATTTCGGATGTTGAAATTTCTTTTTTTCCTTATTTTTTAAATGGTTATCACTATTTGTCTTAGGCTTATTGTTTTCCTTACTTTTTCTAGTTTCTATTAATGTAATTTTTTTTTTGCTCTAACATAATTAAAACAAGTTATTGTGAAAAATGTGTCTCAGGCTAGGCGTTCTAGACTCAAGCAGTTATTTACTGAACCAGCAATAATTCTCATGATAATATTTAACTGGATATTTAGATTTAACAATAAAGACAGCCGGATTTGAATTTTCTTGATGCATGTGGAGTCTCATCAATAAGAATTAAGAGAAAATTATAGTCATTGTTCTTATTTTCTTGAAAAATAGAATCTATCAGTCAATGCTTTATGCACATAAAAGCAATCAGAGATTATAAAAGAATCAAGTTAATAACTTTTGAATCTATTGCTATAGTAACTGAACTGAAAGACTTAACAAAGCCACTGATTATTCTATATCCTAATTGGTCTTCCAGTTTTTTTATAATGTTTTGGTAATAGTTAAGTTAGCAAAGAAAAAAATCATATGCTAAATAAATAATTCAGTAGGAACCTTTAAGTGGAGTTAAAATTTGCTTGCCAAAGGTAATTAATAAATCTTTGAAGAGTAATAAAATATATCTTAAAATATTTAAATAACTATTGTTTAAATCCAGAATTCTTACAAGAGTAGTTTAATAGCATATTATATAAAATATAAATGTATTATTAATTTAACAACTTTATTCATTTTAACCACCTGACAATAAAGCATAATGCAGACATAATTCACTAGATGATTAAAATAAGAAGATATCTGAAATAACTTTGAGCCCTACTTAATTATCACACTACCATATATAATAAATTGAAATCATGTTTTTAACATAAAATATAACTTGTTTACAATAAATAAATATATATTATTTGGAATTATTTCTGAAAATAAAATAAAATAAAATTAATACACTGAGTTTGATCAAAAAGACCATAAGTGAAGGTCAATGAATATTATATGTTCAACTTTTTAAAACAATTATAATTAATATCAAAAGTAAATGCAAGTCTCCTTTGACAAAATCGTAAACAATAAATCACGTTTGTATCACACTAATAATATTCATTATGAGACAATGAATTCCAGTATATTACCATTGTATTTTCAAATTCAAGATCTTCCAAATATTTATAATTTACAAATAAATTTCAGTATGCAAAGAAATGTGTCTGAGTGTATGGTACATACACAAATATACATGATTGAGTGGATCTAATAATTATAGAAAGTGAAGTAATGTGAAACATTTAAATAAAATTGTATCTTGATTATATTGGATATTCTGGCTAACTAGTTATAAGCAAACATTTCTATTAAACAATATACTGGAATTCACACAACTGACTTGCCATCACAACCAAAAATATAATAAATAATGAATCCCAAATAAGAAAATCTAATTTGATGTAGTTCAAACCTATAATACTTCAGATATTAATAAATCATACAAAATATATTTTATTCCATATGTTTCTAAAATAGATTTAAATTCAAAAGCCTAATAAAAATCATAAGCTATGACTACTTTGCAGTAATAAAGAACTACAGCAATATATGAAGGCAGAACACATATCTTCATAAAACACAAAACAAATATCTATATCACTTGATCACCATTTCTTATACTTGCTTATAACTGTTATTAAATCAGGCAAATTCTCTATACATATTGCCACTCAGTGCAAGCCAGAGTAATCAATAGATTCCAGAAGGCTTGTGCATAAATCCCCATCTAGTACCTACTCATTCAATATCCTCAGACTAGTTTTTGGCTTGGGGCCTTCGTCAGTGAGGAGCCATGGATCTGAGAGCACTGCACCTAGATCTTAGGATCTAATGCAACCCTTTGCCTGTTTAAATATCTATATCTTAAATATTATAAATATTCACACTTCAAGAACTACTTCTATAAAGTATATATTATGTCTATACTTTTATTAAAATGCCAAGCAAAAACAAAAATCATTTTTAGCAAATAGCAACAGAATGCAAATAAATTTTAGCAATCCACACTTCATACAACTGATATAATTGAAAGAATTAAAAGACTAAAATAGAGTTGGGCTAGACATATTGTTAAAAAAAGATGATAATAAATGTATAGTTGAAATCTTAAACTGGATTCCAAGAGATTGTAAAAGTTCTAGAAGGAGACCACAAATGAGGTGAATTGATGAAATAAGGAAATTTGCTAGGGTGATACGGAAAAGGGAGGCTAGAAATTGAAAAAGATGGATTGAACTTTGAAAGACTTTTATTCTGCAGTGAATCGATAATAGTTGAAAATAATGATGATGTTGATGACTCACTTTTCAGACATCCCTAAATTTGGCAAAATTTTCACAAACAATAATAATAAGATTTGCAAAATGTTCTTTTTAACCAAAAAATTTAAATATATCACTCATTAAGATTTTGTTTACATAATCTCACACTTATGATTTGGTTTTCCAACTGAAAAATTAAATAACTAGTCAACTTAAATTTTAAGTCAATAGTACCTCAATAAAATAGCAATAATCAAAAATATTTAGCTGACTAACTATTTTTATCATTCAAAAATAGTGTACAATGATTTCTTTTTTTTTCTGTAATTTTAATCATATTCCCTCCCCCCTTTCCCAAATAATAATAATAATAATAATAATAATAATAATAATAATAATAATAATAATAATAATAATAATAATAATTATTATTATTATTATTATTATTATTATTATTATTAAGATGTTATTGTAGCTATTAGAAGGCTTAAGACCCACTCTAGTTTAGGATATGATAATATTCCTTCTTTTATTTATAAGGGGCTAGCTGAATTTATTGCAGTACCTCTTCCCTTTATTTTTAATCTGTCTCTTAACTCTTGTACTTTTCCTAGTGTTTTGAAATGTGCTAAAATGATTCCAATCTTCAAAAATGGTGATCGAGATTGTGTTTCTAATTATAAACCGATTTCTGTTTTGCATACCATTGCACAAATTTTTGAGAGATGTGTTTATAATAAAATTATTTCAGATGTGGGTAAGATAATTTCTTGTTCTCAACATGGTTTTAGTCCTAATAGATCAATTGATAGTAATCTACTGACAATTTATGATCATATAGCTCATGCAATTGAGGATCATTAAAGACTAGATGTTATTTATTTTGATTTGTCAAAAGCCTTTGCTAAAGTTGATCACAGTGTTTTACTTCATAAATTACATAAAATAGGTTTCTCTACTAAACTTGTATATTGGTTTCAATTATTTCTGTGTAGTCGTACAGCATATATTAAGTTCAATAATAAGGTTTCATTTAATTTTGAATGCAATTTAGGTGTTCCGCGGGGTACTATTTTAGCACTCATGCTGTTTAATATTTATGTTAATGATCTTAAGGATTGCTTGAGATATTCTTTTCTGTTAAGCTATGCTGATGACTGTAAGATATTTTAGAAGAATTATATCAGTTAACGATTGTGTTCTCTTTCAGAAGGATATTGATAACTTTAGTGCTTGGTGTGAGTTAAATAACATGACAGTTAATTTTAATAAATACTCCTTTGTTTCTTATTCCAAAAAATCTGAAGTTTTACAATTTTGTTATTATATCAATTCTCATAAAATTATTTCAGTTAAATGACAAAAAGATATTGGAATTATGTTTTCTTGTAATGGATCTTTTATTCATCATCTTGAAATGATTGTTGGTAAGGCTTTTAAAGTTATGGGTGCCATTCTTAGACCTGGTTATCAGTTCAGTAATGATACTAAACGGAAATTGTTTTTTTCATTGGTTCTTCCTATTATTGAATATGGTTCAATAATTTGGAACCCTAGTTCTTGGCAAGAATGTAACTTGTTGCAGTTTATTTCAAATAAGTTTTTCAAATATCTTTCTTGGGAGGGTAGAATGATTAATCTTTCATTTAGACGAAAGTATAAGGATTTGAAATATTTTTATAAAATTGTTAATAAACAAGTTATTTTATCAGATATAGTTTCAACTATTTAAATTAGGTCTTTGAGTTATGATACTAGGTCTATTTGTGTATATCAGATTCAAACATGTCGTTCTAATATTCTTAAATTTTCTCCTTTATTTAGGTTACCCTCTTTATATAATCAGATTGGAAGTAACCTTAATCTGTGTGACATAGATTATAAGAAATTTTGTAATCTTATTAAACATAAATGTTATGATTGATTTTGTCTTTTAAATTTTACTTTATTATGTATACATTTATATTTTCATTTTATGTTATATGTTTTATTTTCACTTTTATTGTATGTGCAAACTGTAATTGGCTTTATGCTGTTGTTTAGCACTTAAATAAATGAAGTGAATTGAATTGAATTATTATTACGTTTCAAAGGAACTTTATTGATTTCCAAAAGTTACATGTTTACAAAGATCATACATTACAACATAAGTTTACATCAATATGGTTACATATTATTCATGAGGGAGTATATACAAGGTAAAAATAATAATTATGATTACATATATTCAAAGAAAAAAAAATACATGGTTACACATTTACAAAGATCATAGGTTACAACATATGTTTACATCAATATGGTTATATATAACCGATTAGGAAGTATGTACAAGGTTACATAAAAATTAGTTATGATTATGTATATTAAGAAAAACAGGTTACATAAATTAATACAAGTTACATAGTTCTTCAGTATCTTTTTTTTTTCATAGGCTGCTTATTATTATTATTATTATTATTATTATTATTATTATTATTATTATTATTATTATTATTATTATTATTATTATTATTATTATTATTATTATTATTATTATTATTATTATTATTATTATTATTATTATTATTATTATTATTATTATTATTATTATTATTATTATTATTATTATTATTATTATTATTATTATTATTATTATTATTATTATTATTATTATTATTATTATTATGATGATGATGATGATGATGATGATGATGATGATGATGATGATGTTTCAAAAGGCCTTTATTGTCTCAAAAGAATACAGCATTAGTGGTTACATAGTAAATTAACTGCTACAAGTTGATTACAAATTTTAACATTTACATTGTCATTTTGATAGAGTTCTTTCTGAATTTACATGAGCTATACTGGATTGTCCATTATTTATAACTTTGCTGTTTGTCTGAGCAGGGACCAAGTAGCTGTATAAATATCTGGGCTGGTGATCTGTTTGTCTCTAATTTGAATTTTAATTAACTTATTATCAAATGTGGCTGGGTTCCTTCTGGGGTTATTACCCAATACAAACACACACCTAGTGCACCAAAGTGCATATAAGACAAAAGTTGAGGCCCTTATGGCTGGTACAGACCTACCTTTGTAAGTTGACATAATTTGTATCATTGTAGTGTTTTGTTTTCAATATTTCCCCTGCAGAATGCATCTAGTCTGCTCCATGGCCTTGCAGTTGAAAATTATATGCTGTAAAGTCTCCTCAGCCATATGGCAAAGGCCACAGAAAGGATCAACTGACCTGTACATTCTCCAGTGATATAAAAAATATTTAGTAGGTAAAGCATTCAAATTCATCTTGATTATAAAATCTAGGAACTTAGGTTCTAGTTGCCATATTTTGTATTGCTTATCAGATATTTGTTTCCTATTTCTAATATGGATGAGATCTCCTCATTGAGATTATTTTGATGTATAAACTTATATATTTCCCAATATTTATACTTTTGTTCAAATTGATCTGGGATTGTTCTTTCTCCCCTGCATTGGTAGATGGTGTCTGCCAAAAAACAATCTTTTGGAGGAGACCTATCTGTGTTATCTGCTATAAGTGTCTTAATTTAGGAAATTGAGTGAGTATAGCAATTATAGCATTCCTTGTTTTGAATGTTTGAAATGTTTGTAAGCTATGCAACCCCAGTCCATTTGTTATAAGAGGGCGATTGAGTTTTGCCATTGAAATTGCCACCGTCTTTTTCCCCCAAATGAGCTTGCAACATATGGAATTAATGGATGCCATAATTTTTTTTGAAAATTCAACTACAGGCATATAATATGTTATCTTGGTTATTATAAGCTTGTTAATCAGTTGCACCTTTGCATATATGGACAAATATGCCTTTGAGAGTGATTCAGCTATGCTTTTGACTTCTTCTTTGAGCTTGGCTTGGCTCTGACATCTCATTCCAGTGGCTTCTAGAAAAAAGGGAAAGCCTAAAAATGGAGTAGGTTTTGCTTGATACATTGGCCCACATGACCTTCCAGTGAGTAGTGTCCAGGCTGCAGTCTTTTCTAGGTTTATTCTCATTCCATATTGTTTTGTTTTTTTTTTTTTTTTTTTTTTTTTTTTATTATTATTATTATTATTATTATTATTATTATTATTATTATTATTATTATTATTATTATTATTATTATTATTATTATTATTATTATTATTATTATTATTATTATTATTATTATTATTATTATTATTATTATTATTATTATTATTATTATTATTATTATTATTATTATTATTATTATTATTATTATTATTATTATTATTATTATTATTATTATTATTATTATTATTATTATTATTATTATTATTATTATTATTATTATTATTAGTGAATAACAGTTGAGTTACAGTTAACTCCTTTCAAACATATCCTAAGGCATTGGCATCTTATAACCAAAAAGAAAATTACATAGCATCTTATCCATTTGAGACATACAATACATCAATAATATTTTTTCCCTTTCCTATTAGGATTTTAGATAATAATTTTTAAAAAATGTTATGGTTCACTAAATACCTTAATTACGTTTTCTTCTCCATTGCACAGCCAAATTGCAAACAAAACACCACTTTCAGAATTATAAATGATTTGGAGAAATATATTTTTGATACAACTTTCAAATATGTAATTATTTGTTAAAACGTTCATGGGATTAATTCATAAATATAGAAACACTCAAATAAAGAACCATGATTTTTTAGGTCAATGGACAATTTGTAAGGATAAACAATTTAACACATATAACAGCAATTTATTATTTGTCAGAGGCCATTAAATTAATTCTCCACCAATAATTTTTTTTTTGTTTAATGGAGACATGGGTAATGAAGAGATAGACAAAATTTTTAAGCATTGAGCAAATGAGTATATGGTAATCTTTCCAACTAAAACAATGCATATTATATAACTTTATCACGTATTTCGAGCTTAAAATTAAAACTTATATTAAGTGGCGTAGCAGATGTAAAAAAAAGACTATAAAAGTGAATTGGATAAGAAAATATAAACATAAAAAATTTATGACAAAATAAATTATCTGAGAATAAACATGATGTGTTTTTTATTCTTTGTTTATGAATTAACTTAATGTAATGGAAAATTTAAAATTGCACAATTATAAAATACAGTTTAAAAAGCACAGAAAATGTGTTAACTTATAACTAAATAGTTCATATTTAGTACATGTATTTAACTTTCAGTTTCATGTTAGGCAATTATTGAAACATAATATAAGGAATGACCCAATCACGATAGATTTAATGTTTCATTTAATAATGGAGTGGAATAATTAAAAGATAGATATGTCAACAAATAAAATCATTTAATTTTTAAAAATACTAATGGTTATTGAAATATGAAATAACCGTTAAAAATGTAATGTTTTTATATATGAAATTAATTCATAATAGGCAATGGCACTCGTCTCACTTGGTTTAAAGCCATTTTTTAGACTACTAAAATATACATTGATTAATTAACTTCTTGATTTTGAGGTGTGTGATTAAATATTACTTCTAATAATTTCAAAAGTCACACTATAAACTTTTTATAAATTCAATGAATGATAAAATGTCACAAAACCAGAACTTTTAAATCATGTTTGTTCATCATCATCATCATCGTCATCATCATCATTATTATTATTATTATTATTATTATTATTATTATTATTATTATTATTATTATTATTATTATTATTATTATTATTATTATTATTATTATTATTATTTTATAGAGATAAATATCTTGACTATAAGAATCCTATAAAGTTATTGAGTTGTTTTGGAGATGATATTGGTAATCTTTCCACATTAAATCACTCTTCTGCACATTAAATTACTCTTCTACACAACTTTTAACATTATTTTCCCAGTTTTCATGCTTATTTGACATTAGAAAATGAAATTAATATAATATTAATGTAATAATTTTAAAAATGTCAAACTGTTTTAGACCAGGCTCCATGTGTTTGGTGGTTCAAGCTTATTGTTTCTTTGGTTTTGAGATCAGTTGTGAAATTACTTTTAAAAGATTTTTGAAATAGCACAAAAGTTCATTTATTAGTTAGTTTGTTAAAGATTAATGATTATTTCTACACAATGATTGTATAATAATTATTTGAAACCAAAAAAAAAAACACATAAATACTTTGATTTTATTTGTTTATGTTTTATTTTTAAAAATAAAACTTAATAAGTTCTTCTCAAATGCTAATAAAAAAAATTATGATCATTAACATTGAAATGTCTTTTGAAATAGGTAAGCAATGCTTTATGAATACCATACTAGAAACATTTGAGATATTTTAAAAATTATAAATGCAATTTTAAAATGTAGAATTTTTTTATAAATTTTTAGTGGCTTTACATTTATTAAAAATACATCTAAGTCAACAAAGATTTCATTAATTTTCTGGAATTACTATCTTCATGTCTTTCTATTATATTGCCCAATGAGGAAAAAGTCTTTTGTTCTCATTATGTACTTACCATTTTTTAAATTTTTTTTACAATATTTCCAAACTTCAAATATGATTTTTTAGAATGTTTTATATCTATAAACTAATATTTCTAACAAATCAAAATCAATTTATTGAATTTTAAAATATAATAAAGATTTAATATTAAAATCAAATAATTGCCTCCAGGGTTATCAATAGAAAATTTCAATTTGTTAAAGAATTAATGTCAATAAAATAGATGTCAGTATTGTACAGGAAACCTAAATTTAAAATATCAGGCATTGGCTTTCAAACAGTTTTTTTGTTCTCAAATTAGTCACTGCATTTTCATGAGGTCATTTTTTATTAGTTTATTTATATATTTGATTATTTTTGCAAAATATTTGTGAAATATTTATTCTTTGATAGAATGTGATGTTTAGATGTAGATTTTATTTTACAATGTTTGTTCTTTAGCAATACAAATCAAATAAATGTAATAATGTACAAACAGGAAGTTGTCATTAGTTGACAAAAGACATACTTCTATAAACATTGTTGCTGTTAATTTTTGTCACTTTAATAAGACTTATAAGGTTAACATTAAATATTAAAATATAATTTCATTGCTTTATATCTTATTGACAAAAATTTGTTTTACTAACAAAAATGGAATTCAAATTAATTTGATTTCATTTTAAATACATTTTAATCTGCAAGAAATGCTTATTTTGATGAACTAGGAGTCATAATTCTAGTTAAATCTTACTGAAAGTGTCAAAAAGTCTCTAACAATCTAAAAATGTAGATTGGATTAGCTGTTTACATAATTTTTGTAAGTCTAAGAGTTAATTAATTATACCTATTGATGATATATGCAAATTATTATATTTCACTCGTAGTAATATAATGTACTCAGTATGTAAAAATGTAAAAGCTTGGTGAAGCCAGTTCAATTCTATTATTTATATACCAGTAGAATTTTGGCTAAATGATTATTTATTTATTAAGCTGTGCAGGTTGTGTTGATAGTTAAGTAGTAAATTATATACTATTATAGCTAATGAACCTGTTAATGAAAATATAATATTTTAAAATAGTTATATTCTATTCATCAAGATAGTTCTGTATCTAATATCTTAGATATATTTGTCATTATTTTGAGACTAATTTCAGATTAGAGAAATTAATTCTATAATGGATTGGGTTGGACAGTTTGTCAGATTTGATTTAAAGATCATTTATTGTAATATACAGAAAAAAATATAATGTATTAGAAAATATGTCTGTTATTCTCTAGTTTTTAAACTTTTATTGCATAAAATTTCCAATGCCAATTGATATCTAAAAGTAAGAGATGCAGTAAATGAGTTTTAAATTTCTTTTTTCTTAAACTAAGCAGTAAAGTCTTGTATACTGGAGTATCAATATATTATTTTAAATCTTACATGGATTTTTATTTCGGTAATACATCATCTATTTGTCCACACCATCTGATGGCACTGATTTTGACTAAAGTAAGTAAGATTCAGTTAATGCTGCATCTCAGTTGAATGTTGTTAATAGGATTAATAATATCTATAAATTATGAGCCTTTTCTTCCAACTTATTATTATTTGAATCAGGCAAAACTCTCCACATAATAGTGCCACTCAGTTAAATGGTGATCATGTAGTGTTATTATTATTTGTTGAAGATTGTTATATCATTGCTGGTAACACAAGCAGTTGTTACATACTATGGGTTTTAATAGTTATCAATCAACTCAGCTTCAGATAGGATTAATGGTAGTTTACAATCTATTTTTATATTGGCATGAAACACTTTCTCAGCCTAAAGTTTTTTCTCTTTTTTTTTATTTGTTTATTAATGATATGCTCACTTTAGGTGCAAATAATGCTGGATTTAATAGAATTGTGCTATCATTTCACAGGTCCATATGTTGCATTTAAGGCATTAAAAAAGACCTAAAATAATGACAATCAGAAAATGCCTATATCTTCTTTACAGTTTTAGTCCACCAATCATTTTTAAGCCTTTTTCTCAATTGTATAACTTCTGCCTTCAGATTTTTATATTTATTATAAGGTACCACATTTAATCTATTATTCCACAAAGCAGAAAATGCTATGTGTTTTCTTTTAATTAAATCCCTAATAATAAGACCATTGTCAGAAAACCAATCTTCATTTTTCTTTTTAGTGAATCCAAGAATAGATTTACTTGTATCCAAAAAGAAGATCCAGATTAGCAATTTTAATGCTTATTAGCTACTGAAATTTAGTAGTATAGTAGTTTCTTCTAAAAAAAAAAAAATTTCTCTTCAATTTTTATGCAACTATCATTTTAAACTTAGACCTATTAAACTATTGACTATCCAGCAATCTGTGCTTGCAAACTATAAACTTCTCTTGTATTCTGATTTCTAACTATAATGTATGCATACATGTTCCTTCATAGTGAGTTTTCTTGTTGAGTGAAGTGTTTGTGGTAGTCAGGGCATGTGTTGTGCATAAATTCAATAATAACAAACCATTTGAATTTACAACTCCAATATCATTATTTCCAATAACTTTTGTCCAAAGTCTACTATTTGCATCAACAAATGCATTAAAATTTTCAAGAAGAAAAATTTGATCTTTCAATGATATTGCTGTAATAATGCTATCTAGAAATAAATAAAAGCTTACCAGAATTCTCTGAAGTCTCTGAATTTAAAGTTGGGGCACAAGCACTAAAAAAATGAGCACAAGACCTATAGTACAAAGCAAATTTTAATACCATTAAGCTTTCATAGATACAAAGAGGAATTTCAACAAAAGATACTGAATTAGACTTTTATAATCAATTTAAGACCATGCTTGCTCCTTTGACTAACTGACCTGTCTTTCCAAAAAAAAAACAACTTTGTATCCTTTCATCTGTTTAATTAAACTTCCTTTCTCTGGGAGGTGAGTTTCATTAAGAGCAGCTATATCAAACTTTAATCTTGACAACTTCTTACCTACCAATGCAATTCGCCATTCTGATCTTGAAAAATTTGTATCAAATAAAGTTCACACATATTTATATTTTGAAAAAAAAAGTACTATTATTATTACTATTTTTATTATTGCTACTTCTGAATTGAGCAGTCTGCCAGACTTGATAACTTAGCCAGATTATATGAGTTAAGCTCTTTTTATAAGATATTTTCTAGGTTTTTCCACTTCCAAGGTGGGCAGGGAGATCCAAAAATAGAATTGCCTAAACCTACAATCTTAGCCAGCCAAAACTCTTGCCTCATTAAAATTCAGTTTTAAACCAAGTTATTAGTAATCCTACTGCCTTGAATAAAGATCACAGCATAGAAATTTCCAGTCTACTAAACCTATCACCATGATTACTTTCTTAATTCTTGAGGGTTTGAAGTGATTAGAAAAAGGAAATTGGAGTCAGAAATGCTGCTGTGCATACAATTAAAAGATAGAAATGTAATTGCAGAAATACTGTAACGGGCACATACGTACGTTACATTATTTTTATTAGTAAACATAAAAAAAAAAAGTTCGCCAATAAAAATTTCTTTTTTAAGAATTAAAAACTGAAAATTAAAAAATCATGTTAAATCTTATATATATGTGCGTAAATAAATTTTTGTATGTTAATTACTGGCAGTGGCTTATTTTATTTATTTTTTAATATTGAAATATAATTAGATAAGATATTATATTATTAAATCTCTGCTACTCCCTGAGCTAGTGACTTGGGCTAACGACCGGAATCAAAATTTAAAAAAAAAAATTTTTTTTTTCTACTTACGTATCTGCCTACTTTATAAATTTTTCTAGGTTCAAATGCCCAGATGGCGCCCTGTAGTGCAGATGACGTTAAGTCTTTCTCCGGATCGTTATAATACATAATCTCATTGTCACAGTTAGTATAAGGATATGTCTGATGGTATGAGAGGCTCATGATGATTGAGCTCTACAATGTCTTAAATAACTAAAGGAAACAGAGGGAGAGACAGAAAAACTTTCTGCATTGGAAAAGTACCTATCCTTTAATGAATCAATATCTTATCTTAAAAGATCAAGAGTACTTGATTGGACACTGTTTATTTGATATATGCATTTGGTCTCCATATTTAAAGGTCATTCCACAACCTATTATATGTGGATCATGCTGGTAATCTGAATATAGCACCTCTATAAAGTAAAGTGGTTCATTATCAGAGGTCATGAGATGTTTTCTCAGCTCTGGTATTTGTACTTTGAACTTTTACAAATATTAAACTGATTTAAAATCTGATTGTTTAAAAAATCTGCTTCATTTCCAACACTTTCAATAAATATTGATTTATTTAAAAATATGCTTTAAGAATGGATGTCTCTGATAATGATATAGAGTGTTGTCTACTCACAGTGCATGTGTGAATATATATATTGAATTAAATACTTTCATGAATTGTTATTGTTATAAAGAATAAAAATAAGGATATTACATTCATTTAAACATAAACAACTTTTGCCTTTTGATGTTGGCAGAAAACTATCATTTACTTCTAACTGATAATTCACCTAACCTCAGGAGGATTATCAAATAATAGTAATTAACATTTTCCTGACAGCATCAAAAAGCAAATTAAAATGTATTGTTTACTGTTGCTCATCCACCCCTGCTTTCACCCTCTTTGTCATATATTTGTCTTAGTTTTAGAATTGTAAAGTATGTATTGCAATCTCCTTATGTAACTTAATAAAATACATTGCTAACACAAACAAATTTAGTATATCATATTTTGAGCAGATCACATATGTGGAAATTTTCATGCACAAAGATAGGTAAGTCAGTAAATAAATAGGTAGATTGGTCAATAAATAGATAGATCAGTAGACTGGTATATAACTTGTGCAGTTATGTAGATAAACAGATAATTAGATGTGGATAGATATGTGGATGATTGAATGGGCGGATAAATGGATATATAGACAGATAAACAGATGTGGATAGATATGTAGATGGTTGAATGGGTGGATAAATGGATATAAAGACAGATAAACAGATGGATAGATAAATTGATAGATAAAAACAGACAGGTAGGTGTGTAGATAGGTAGACATATAAATAATATAGATAGATAAAGATAGATATGTAAATAAATATATGGAGATAGTTGAATAAATTTTATTTATTTTGAAGATATATTCTTTAATAGATAGATAAATAGATGTATAGGTAGATGGATGGATTTATACAGATGTCATACAGTCAGATATATATTGGGATAGAGAGATAGATGTACAGAGAGATAGAAGTAGATATTAGGTAGATAGACAGATATTACAGATAAGAAAATAAATTTTATAAATACGAAATAGACATTCTATATCTTAAAGATACATTGAGTGATATATTGATAAATACATAAATCCACAGATAAGTAGACAGATCAACAGTTAGAAAGACATACATAGACAGATGGAGAGATTAATATGTGGATAGGTAGTGTTTAGATTAGATATGCAAATAGACTCATAGTTTACTATAGATATTAAATAGATAGATTAGTAAGATAATGATTTTGGATTGAAAGAAGATAGATAATACAGATAAAGTGATAGAAATATAAACAAACACAGATAGATAGATAGATAGATAGATAGATAGATAGATAGATAGATAGATAGATAGATAGATAGATAGATAGATAGATAGATAGATAGATAGACAGACAGACAGACAGACAGACAGACAGACAGACAGACAGACAGACAGACAGACAGACAGACAGATAGATAGATAGATAGATAGATAGATAGATAGATAGATAGATAGATAGATGAAAAATGGCCAAACAAATAAGCATAACTCAAACAATTGATGCAAGAACAATTACTATATAGAATAATAGATAATTGCTAATTTATGTAACAGAAAAAATGTAAAGTATTATTTCTGCGTAATATCATGCAGCACGCAACACAACATTAAGGTATTCTTTTAAATCTAACTTTTTTTCCTCTCAAAAGTAATCTTTATTAGTTAAAAGATTACAAAAATTTTCGGGTACACTTACCCGTTGAGGATTACAAAGTGTTCAATGTTACATGGTAAAACAATTATTGACCAGGTTTATATAAAGTGCATATGCTCGATAACAATTATATCCATAAAAGGGTTACTATAATTTTGATTACAATGTATCTGTACATGGATAATAAACTCTTGACCCACAGCCAAGCCATGTCAAGACCATTATAGGTACCTCTTTCTCCCAGTTAACAGTCCAAATGAGCAGGGACCACATTCGGTCTACCTGCCCAAAATTGGAAAGCTAACTAGGGAAAAACTAACAAGTAACAAGCACAGATCTGCACTGCCCAAAACCAACCTATCAAGGGCACAGTAGCCTACCAGAGCCAGAATGGCACTGAGACTTTGACCAGGTACTCTCTCGGCAGGTTTTCCAGGTAGCAGCAATAAATTGTCAACAGCCTGCACCAATAAACCAGGCCTCTAATGACTGCCACCACCCTTGAGGAAGAAAAGAGGAGTGCAGACCCCATGCCTGCAAAATTATTGTAGCAAAAACTCCATCAAAACTACAAAATATGTCAGTGGCCCAAAGCAGACCAACCACCTTACAAATGCTCTAATTTTAAAGTTAATTAAAGAAACAAAAATAATAATGAGCTCAAATCAACACTGTCCTAATAAACAATCCATCAAGGCAGTGCAGCAGCCTCTCAGGGCAAAGTTCAATGGAGGGCAGCGACCCTCACCTGGGCTTCGCAGTGATGGTGACCACCCGCACAAATGAACCAAGCCCCTCATGACCACTCCCACCACACATGAGGAAAAGAAGAGGAGTGCAGACCCATGCCCACCAATGCAACAGTGGATTCATTGTAATCTGTAATCAAGCCAGATTTACTTGCATACCATGAGTACACACTATTTGTCCATATCACATTGCACACTGAGGTCAATAGAGCTGAAAGTCTGTAATCATTACGAATCCCATGTGTCTGCGAATGTTCACAATATCTGTTCAACCCACTCATCTATAAAGACCTTCAGTGTTTACTATGATTGTTATTTGTTGATACTAATTGGATTTTGCTTCTTTGGATTGAATTCTGGGTCTTAATTAGTAATCAAGGATTCAGTTGTATAATCTGAAAGTTTGTTGTTAAACTTTGGAATCATCTCAATAATTGTTGAATTAAAAGAGGATGAATCATTTGTGGCTTCAATGTCACTGTTTAGGTCTAAAACATCATTTGGACTAATTTTGCCTTTAAATCATTGTTTTGTAGCTCAGGAATCATTTCGTTGTAATTCTGTGTTGATTTGAATATTTTTCATTTTTTGTGGTCCCCCAATCACACCGGAAGTGTGCTTATAACTTCTGTTGTGATTATCGGAGAAATTTGATTTTTGTGTAGGAAGATAGCTTAGGTCCTAATTTATAATGTTTAATTCTAAAATTGAGATCGAATTAAAATTCAAAATAATTTATTCGCTCTGGACTGATTTGCCGTATTCGGAAACTTCCGGTTTGTTAGATAATATCGTAATTTTATTCCTATGAACAATTTAATACTGGGATTTCTTTTTTCTTTAGTTTTATGATTAATTTTCGTATTTATACTGTTTCTTAGGCTGTTTCTGTCTTCCCTGATTGGTTTTCAGTCATGGAAACTTGTTTAACTCAATTAATATCTGATGCAAGGATGAAGTTTTTGAAACTATCTTTGTTAGCATTTTTATTTTCAATATTTTCAATGAGATTTGATGTCCAAATGCTTACTCTTTTTATTCTATCAATAAGATTAGGATTTCTAGTGTCTCTATTCTTTTTAGGATAATTTGGTTTCATTTAAAAGTATTTTCCAAAGATTTATGTTACTCTAATGATTCTAAGAACTTTTCTCAAGAATCTAAAGACATTCTGTTGCTGAATCTGCAAGTATGGCAGCCAAAAAACAAACGAAAAAAGCAACTACTAATAAAGTAAAGCGTTCAGCCAAAAGTAGTAGCAGAATTAGTAAGTCTGATGCTCCCAAAATTCGGAAACAAAGTGATAAAAGTAAAAAAAAACACTACCGCTTTTATCTCGTCCTCGAGGCCGACCAAAAACAAAAAATGTTGCAATACTTACTGAAACGAGTCAAAACAAAAAGAAAGCTGATGCATTGACTATTTTAAATGAAGCAAACAGTAACGGATTATGCAATAGAGGTTGATCACCATTCTTACGAAAAAATTCCAATGGTTGAACAATAAATAAAAGAACATTCTAAAGATATATATATATAATAACCATAAGACTTTATATAAAATTTAATTTGTAATAACTAATAGAATTTGTGCAAAATTTGATTTGTTAAAATCTTAATAAAACTTCATTTATAAATCTTTATTAAATAATTATTTATTTATACAAGATTAAGACTCTCTTCGAACTTTTTTTATATACGATTTAGCTAAAGAAAACGTAAAATCGTTTAAAACTAAGATCGAAATAAATTGTCAGTCGTAATTGAGATTAAATAAATGGATTTTCTTTTAAAATTTTATTTTTGAAGCAAACAAAAACACATTAGTTTTTTTCTCTGTAATTGTAATGTCTTCGAGAAATTCGCACGACGTATTTATGCCATGATCTTCAATAGAACTTCGATGTTGTTTATTTTTTTACCGTCACCATAGTTGCTTTGGGGGCTAGTTGCAGATGAGAAAACATTCACTGTTTTAGATTATATAATATAGAAGCGGGTCAAGTTTACTCTTTTGGTTTATAAAATAGTTAAACCAGTACATATTTCTGTTACTATGCAGACAAAATTTTAATAATGATGGTTAATTTGAGTACAGGGGAGAATGCAAGCTCCAGTCCCAAAATGTGATGTTCTTTATTCATACAGACTGAATTCTTGCTTTGATTCTTTTTGAAGTATGCATCTAGTTTTGTTTTAAGTGCTACTGAAACTAAAATAGTTATCTCTTATTTTTTTATTGTAAATTTTTATTTTAGTAACAAAAACTTGTTTAAATTACTCTTTAAGTAATGAGATATTTATAAGACATTGATTGCGAATATATAAGTATCTATAACAATGAGTTCCATAATTTTGTTGTTATTAGTTGGAATATTTTATTTTATAACCAATATTCCAAGAAATTACGGTCTATCATAGAATGAATAGTGAGTTGTTTTTTTATTAAAAAATATAATTTATTTATAACAAGATAACATTGAATTTAAATATACATTGATAAAATAAATCGAAAAGACACTAAAATAATTAATTAATATCTGTAAGATTATGAAGTAATCATGTTTCTTCATACAATTTTCCTGGAGCCAATAACTTGTCTCTAGATTTAATTTTGTTCATAATTTCCAAATAAACTTTCCAAGAGCTAAGATTTGTTTGAATAGTTAGTTATTAACAAATCTTGAATTTTAAGTTTTCAATTTGGAAAAAGTGTTTGGAATATATATAAAAAGGAATCTATGTAATTTTAGTTCTAGATATATCTTTCGATGACTTTGTTAAGTATTTCAATTTTGCGATTGTATTAATAGATTTGACAATGTGATTTGGGTTTGCCACCAAATACTTAAGCCAGAGGCTATATATTCTATTTTGATTTAATATGAATACATTGATCACAGGTGGTCCTGAATCTGGTAACTTGGATTTTTAAAAAAGTTATTTGAAATCTCACAAGAAAGGAATTTAATACCATAATTCTTTATCTGTCTGAAACGATTCTTGGTAAAGTGTATAGAAAGGTGGTAAGACTTGAGATAATCTTAGCTACATGAATCCTAACTTAAATTAATGATATGTTTATTCTACTTAACACTTTTTAATATTTGAAAGAGAGAATTTGATCACAGACTTTTAAGCTTCCTTCAGCGATCCACCTCATACAACCAATACATCTGTCCATATTATAACGTTTCGCGTTTTGCTAGGCCTCTACACGCTAATATAAACTCCGCGTGAGTTGATCAAGCTATGTCAAAAAAGAAGAAAGTTATATTTCTATTCTAAAAACATAGCTATATTTCCTGATCAACTCGGCCTATTAATTGTTGAGAATTGTGCTATTGACGAAATCAGCTTTTAATTTATTTAATCTGGGTGCCAGAATTCCTAAGAATTCGCTGAAATCGTCATATAACATCTCACAAATAAAAAAAAAATACTTTTAAACTAATCGGTATTACATCATACCATAACGAGAATTAATTTTTTTAAGATTATTATTCCTGGGCTTATTCAAACATATTGGCAAAGGTAAATTCCATTTTTAAATCTTATTAAACTACTAATAGATTTAATAATAAAAAATAATAACTATTATTAATAACGCACAAATGAGAATTGATATTAGAAATATTTTTAATTTTGACAAACTAAAATACTTCATGTTAAGTAGCTAATTAATGCCTTGGAGAGAACACATTTAATTCAGGTGTGAAATATCCAGAAAATATAAATATCAGTTAAAATAAACAAAAAGTTCTTGGTTAAATAAGAGTCTCTCATATAGAAAAATTAAAGTCACTATCGGGATTCTTTTATACGTATATTTTTACGAGTAGTTTTAAATAGTTAACTTTGTCACAATCAGGATAATTATTCTTACCGGTAAGTTTCATGAATTCAGTAGTAGATAACTATGCATAGTTTTTTGGTTATAATGAGCTCGGCCTTTTGGTTATTGCTTGATCTTGTGGTCCATTTCCCCAGTCGGTCACGAAGGCTTTTCCTGGTGTACATCATTAGGTCCGATGTCTTCAGAAGCTCCGGTTCACTGCAACATGCCGAATTCCTTCAGCGAAGAGCGATCTTGGATATATTAATGTTATCCAAGACCAACTAGAGAAACAAAACGAACAAGACGTTCCTTCAACCAGATCCCTCCTTTTTATATCCAGTTTTCAGGACTTCTGCGCATGCTAGTACCATGCCTTTTTAATCTTATCCAGTCTTTATAAATTTTATGTAATAAAGTTTTTATTTTCTTCAAGTTTTCGGCCATCTTTAATTAATTTGAGTATTTCTACTTTCAGCTTATCTTTTTTTACTTGCTTTTGGAATTCTTTTGTTCTCTCCAATTACTGTTATTACTAATCACATAAAAAAAAATAAGAAGAATAATTCAACCCTCATTGTACGTTTTTTTTTTTTAAAAAAAAAAAATTACTCAACAAAATTTTAAATCCACTTTTATCTTTTAGTTTTTTTTTACCCAATGCCAATATATTTGTAACGTATATAAATAAACGTTACAATACCACCAGTGCCAGGAGATGAGAATAAAATAGGGGTTTACACTAATTTTATTCTTAAGTTTTTAAATTCATATTCATATTTTTTTTTGTAGTAGCGTGCTGATATATTGTGTAGACTCATTCACAAGTGATGTTCAGCTTTAACGCCCACTTTTAGGTCTAACACGGCAGGAATAGAAAATATTTCAACATTCATCTGTGTCCTATCCGCTTTAGTGTAATATTAACGATAAGAAACCCAAGTTATAAGCACAAACAAGCATTGCTCATCGTTCTGAGTCTTACAGGCTCGTGGCAACTTGGTCCAACTTGATCCGCCTTCCCCTTTATTGGGATCTCTGCTAGAAATAGTCTGACGAGCATTTAAAGACGGTCTTATGTTCATATACTGCGGATAAGGACTCGGGGCTATGTTATTCCCCTCTTCAGTAATCGCCTACCCGGTCAAATACTTGTGACTTACGTCTACATCAGCCACGATCGTGTTTTTAGACATATATAAAAAAAATATACATATATATTTTTTCTTTCTGGAAGTCATATTAAAAAAAATATCTTCTTTCATATTTTAATAATCAGGGTTTAATTAGTTAGTTTTTTTTTTTTTATAATTTTTTTCTTTTTTCAAAAAAATCATAATTTATTTTCCGGCTGTGAGTTTCTTTGAGTCATCATTGTAATGTTCTTTATCATTACAACTCATCTCAGGTTGTAGTTGTTAAATCGAAGCCCGAGTTGGGTCGCCATTGTAACGTTTTTCGTTTTGCTAGGCCTTTACACGCTAATATAAACTGCGCATGAGTTGATCAAGCTATGTCAAAAAAAGAAGAAAGTTGTATTTCTATTCTAAAAACACAGCTATTTTTCCTGATCAACTTCAGCCTATTAATTGTTACAAATTGTGCTATTGACAAAATCAACTTTTAATTTTATTTAATATGGGCGCCAGAATTCCTAAGAATCTGCTGAAATATGTCGCCAGCACCTTTGGTTATTATTTGATCTTGTGGTCCATTCTCCTAGTCGGTCATGAAAGCTTTTCTGGTATACATCTTCAGGCACGATGTTTTCAGAAGCTCTGGTTCACTCTGACATGCCGAATTACTTCAGTGTAGAGCGATCTTGGATATATTAGTTATCCAAGACCAACTAGAGAAACCAATGAACAAGATGTCCTTCAAACTGATCTCTGCCTTTTATACTCTCTAGAGGCCCAGTTTTCCGACTTCTGCACATATCTTTTGTTTGTCCAAATATCCGTTGATAATCTTATATATTCTTTATAAAATTTATGTTACAAAGTCTCTATTTTTTTCAGCATAATTCTGCCATCTTTAATTAGTTGAAATATTTTTACTTTCTCTTATCTAGATTGGTAATTTGTGTCTTTTGTTCTCTCCAATTCTAACTTTTATTTCTAATTACATAAAAAAAAACCGAAAGAATAATTTAACTTTCATTGTACGTTATTTTTTTAAAAAAAAATTAGTCAAAAAAAAATCTAAATTTACTTTTATTTTTTAGCTTCTACCAAATGCCAATATTTTTGCAACGTATATAAATAAACGTTACAATACCACCAGTGCCAAGAGATGTATACCAGAAAAGCTTTCGTGACCGACTAGGAGAATGGACCACAAGATCAAATAATAACCAAAGGTGCTGGTGACATATTTCAGCAGATTCTTAGGAATTCTGGCACCCATATTAAATAAAATTAAAAGTTGATTTTGTCAATAGCACAATTCGTAACAATTAATAGGCTGAAGTTGATCAGGAAAAATAGCTGTGTTTTTAGAATAGAAATACAACTTTCTTCTTTTTTGACATAGCTTGATCAACTCACGCGCAGTTTATATTAGCGTGTAGAGGCCTAGCAAAATGAAAAACGTTACAATGGCGACCCAACTCGGGCTTCGATTTAACAACTACAACCTGAGATGAGTTGTAATGATAAAGAACATTACAATGATGACTCAAAGAAACTCACAGCCGGAAAATAAATTATGATTTTTGAAAAAGAAAAAATTATAAAAAAATCTAACTAATTAAACCCTGATTATTAAAATATGAAAGAAGATATTTTTTTAATATGACTTCCAGAAAGAAAAAATATATATGTATATTTTTTTATATATGTCTAAAAACACGATCGTGGCTGATGTAGACGTAAGTCACAAGTATTTGACCGGGTAGGCGGTTACTGAAGAGGGGAATAACATAGCCCCGAGTCCTTATCCGCAGTATATGAACATAAGACCATCTTTAAATGCTCGTCAGACTATTTCTAGCAGAGATCCCAATAAAGGGGAAGGCAGATCAAGTTGGACCAAGTTGCCACGAGCCTGTAAGACTCAGAACGATGAGCAATGCTTGTTTGTGCTTATAACTTGGGCTTCTTATCGTTAATATTGCACTAAAGCGGATAGGACACAGATGAATGTTGAAATATTTTCCATTCCCGCCGTGTTAGACCTAAAAGTGGGCGTTAAAGCTGAACGTCACTTGTGAATGAGTCTACGGAATATATCAGCATGCTACTACAAAAAAAAAAACAACACGAATATGAATTTAAAAAACTTAAGAATAAAATTAGTGTAAACCCCTATTTTATTCTCATCTCCTGGCACTGGTGGTATTGTAACATTTATTTATATACGTTACAAATATATTGGCATTGGGTAAAAAAAAAAACTAAAAGATAAAAGTGGATTTAAAATTTTGTTGAGTAATTTTTTTTTTAAAAATAATGTACAATGAAAGTTAAATTATTCTTTCGGTTTTTTTTTATGTAATTAGAAATAAAAGTTAGAATTGGAGAGAACAAAAGACACAAATTACCAATCTAGATAAGAGAAAGTAAAAATATTTCAACTAATTAAAGATGGCAGAATTATGCTGAAAAAAATAGAGACTTTGTAACATAAATTTTATAAAGAATATATAAGATTATAAACGGATATTTGGACAAACAAAAGATATGTGCAGAAGTCGGAAAACTGGGCCTCTAGAGAGTATAAAAGGCAGAGATCAGTTTGAAGGACATCTTGTTCGTTGGTTTCTCTAGTTGGTCTTGGATAACAATAATATATCCAAGATCGCTCTACACTGAAGTAATTCGGCATGTCGGAGTGAACCGGAGCTTCTGAAAACATCGTGCCTGAAGATGTATACCAGAAAAGCTTTCGTGACTGACTAGAAGAATGGACCACAAGATCAAATAATAACCAAAGGTGCTGGCCCCATGTTGGGCACCATTGTAATGTTTTGCATTTTGCTAGGCCTCTACACGCTAATATAAACTCTGCGTGAGTTGATCAAGCTATGTCAAAAAAGAAGAAAGTTATATTTCTATTCTAAAAACATAGCTATATTTCCTGATCAACTCAGCCTATTAATTGTTGAGAATTGTGCTATTGACGAAATCAGCTTTTAATTTATTTAATCTGGGCACCAGAATTCCTAAGAATTAGCTGAAATCGTCATATAACATCTCACAAATAAAAAAAAAACTTTTAAACTAATCGGTATTACATCATACCGTAATGAGAATTAATTTTTTTAAGATTATTATTCCTGGGCTTATTCAAACATATTGGCAAAGGTAAATTACATTTTTAAATCATTAAACTACTAATAGATTTAATAATAAAAAATAATAACTATTATTAATAACGCACAAATGAGAATTGATATTAGAAATATTTTTAATTTTGACAAACTAAAATACTTCATGTTAAGTAGCTAATTAATGCCTTGGAGAGAACACATTTAATTCAGGTGTGAAATATCCAGAAAATATAAATATCAGTTAAAATAAACAAAAAGTTCTTGGTTAAATAAGAGTCTCTCATATAGAAAAATTAAAGTCACTATCGGGATTCTTTTATACGTATATTTTTACGAGTAGTTTTAAATAGTTAACTTTGTCACAATCAGGATAATTATTCTTACCGGTAAGTTTCATGAATTCAGTAGTAGATAACTATGCATAGTTTTTTGGTTATAATGAGCTCGGCCTTTTGGTTATTGCTTGATCTTGTGGTCCATTTCCCCAGTCGGTCACGAAGGCTTTTCCTGGTGTACATCATTAGGTCTGATGTCTTCAGAAGCTCCGGTTCACTGCGACATGCCGAATTCCTTCAGCGAAGAGCGATCTTGGATATATTAATGTTATCCAAGACCAACTAGAGAAACAAAACGAACAAGACGTTCCTTCAACCGCATCCCTCCTTATTATATCCAGTTTTCAGGACTTCTGCGCATGCTAGTACCATGCCTTTTTAATCTTATCCAGTCTTTATAAATTTTATGTTATAAAGTCTTTATTTTCTTCAAGTTTTCGGCCATCTTTAATTAATTTGAGTATTTCTACTTTCAGCTTATCTTTTTTTACTTGCTTTTGGAATTCTTTTGTTCTCTCCAATTACTGTTATTACTAATCACATAAAAAAAAATAAGAAGAATATTTCAACCCTCATTGTACGTTTTTTTTTTTAAAAAAAAAAATTACTCAACAAAATTTTAAATCCACTTTTATCTTTTAGTTTTTTTTTTTACCCAATGCCAATATATTTGTAACGTATATAAATAAACGTTACAATATATATGTGAAAAAGACAAATGATCTCCAATATATGTATTTCATACTGAACCAGCACTCATCAGTTGGTCTAGATCGTCATCTCCCATACAGTCAGTTCTCAGTTTATATTAAGATAGCAAATCTTCAAACTTTAATGAAATGGCTTTAATTTAGACCCTCTAACTCTTCAGCCATTCATACCATTGAAAATCTGATGATAGAAAGTAATTTTTTTCTGATATTAAATAAATGAATTGGATAAAAAAGCAGCTTGTCATTGCAGAAAATTAACAGTTGAATAATCAAACTTAACACAGAGGCATGTTAATTATTAGTAAAAGATGTTCTTGATGTTGTTGCAAAACAAACCCATGATGTTATAGACAAAGATGAGAAAAATAAGTTAGGCTACAGTTCAAGATTATTCTTTTTGGAAGATCAGTAATGAATATATTCAATAACGTAGGTAAAAAAAAGTGAATCCTATAAAATATAATTCTCAAAAATGTAATATTTACTAAGATTATGTCAGTCATATTTTTTCATTGGAGAACATTTCATCAAATCAATTAATGTTTTTTCCACTATTGAATGCTTTTAAAGATTTTCAAAGGACCAATTTTTCCAGACAGAATCATAAATTAAAGATAGATCCACAAGCATGGTACTAATTATTAATTTATTTTGAAAGACTTTCAAAGTGACTTATTAGCAATACAGCTTATTTGTGGCTTCATCCCAGTCTAAACTTGGTCAGTTCTACACATAGATGGCTCTCAACTATTGGAATAATTGTTATGATTTTTTCAAACCTGTAAAAAATACAAAATAATGAGTAATTATTTGGTGATTATTGTTAGATTTATTTGATTTCATTACTGCTATAGTTTTTCTTTTATACCACATTTTTTGAATAGATTTTTATGAATATTATCTTTTGGCTTAAGGACTTAAATTTCCTTAGCAACTCTGGAGATATGATGTATGCTCTTGATGTCTTTCCTTGACAAGGACATGTACCCTCTTACCAGTAACTATAATCTTTAATACATTGCTATTAATGAAGTATTGTGAAAAAATAGCTTATAGTGCTGCTTTTGACTCATTAATAGTGACAGTTGTAGTTGTTCTAGAAATCTTTTTGTAATCATCAAAATATAGTAAAAATGACTATAATATTGAATTAAATCTTATAAAGATTTGCTATATCATGGCTTCTTTTAACTTCTCTTTCCTAACATTATTCAAAGAATTGATAAATTTATCACTATTTTCTGAGATTTTATGTATAAATATAGGTTGTAAAGAATGCTACTGGCTTTGTTCCAACTTTGAATAACAAATTCACAAAAAAATAACACCTAGTTCTAATCATATTTAACTATATTATATATAATCACATCAAGTACTCCCATCATTATCTGCCAAAAGAACTATTTTCTTGAACTTTGATAAATTGTCATGAGGATCCAAGCTTATTGTGAAGTCAGTTTATTAGTGATTAATCCCATGCTTCATTAATATATATCCAGTTTTATAATAACATACTTGTGTCAGTTTTATATTTGTAAAGTGAAAATTATCATAATTTTTATCATTCATTTTCATTTCAGCTGAGATTCAAGTGTTATGTGTGTGTTTATGAATTTCTACATAAAGAGACAGATTGCTAAATATAAAACAGACAGATGCATGGATGGAAATATAGAAAATAGAAAGATATATGGACAAATGGATAGATAGATATAGATGGAAAGACATATAAACAGATAATATAAATATATATATAATAAAAACACAGAATTACTTCTCTATAAAACTGCTTTAATATTTCAACCAGAAGACTAGTTTTCATCAGAAAGCAAAATGGTTATTTACAGAAATTAAGCGCTAAAATATTACAGACAGTTACTATCAAATAACAAAACTAATTCCTATAGGCTAAAAATCTTTAAAAACTTTATATAAATATATATATTTACAAAACTTTATATAAAAAATACTAAAAAACTTATTTCACAAAAAACTTATTTTAAAAAACTAAAACCATACATTCATTATTATTACATATTAAAATATATCAAAAACAATAAAAATATATTATTATATATGCACACACCAAAAAAAACTGTATATATATTCTACTATATGTATTTTACTATATATATATATATATATCTTACATATATATATATTATATTTATTCGACTTCGTGCTAGTCCACCTATAAAATAATTATTTAGGAAATAAAAAATAATTATTTAGGAAATAAAAAAAAACAACAAACAAATCCCTAGGAAACCAGGTAATTCAAAGATGTGATAGTACCTATATTCATATTCATTCCCATGAGGATGTAATGTCTTAAATTTAAAATAAAAAAACTCTCTTTCTGTTTTCTTTCTCTCATGGGATAAAAATTATCTTCCAATATAATCACTCTTAAATCATCAATCGAGTGATCAGGTAAATTGAAATGTTTAGAAACTGGTCTATCCTCATTTTTATGTAAAATATCAAACCTATGGTTGGTCATTCTAATATGTAGACTGTTTGCTGACTCACCTATGTAACGACACAAGCATCTATTACATTTTATTAAATATACCAAGTTTATACTTTTACAACTGACATAGTTGGAGATATAACATTTAAAACCATGAATGGTATCTCCCTGAACCATCTTTGTAACAATAATATGTTTGCATGTAAGACATCTTTTATCCTCACGTGAAAAACATCCCTTTTCTGACATAAAATTAGTGCTAAAAGCTGTCCTTACAAGTCTATCCCTAAGTGTTCTATGTCTACAATGTACAACTTTAGGTGGATTGGGAAAAACAGATCTCAGATAATCTGTGGAATTTAATATATTAAAATGTTTCCATAATATTTGGTTAATATTAGGCAAATCATCATTGAAGGTAAAATACAGTGGTATATTTATCAACTGACTCTTTCTTTTCTTAGACAGAAGAAGTTTCTGCGTGTCAACTTCTGAAGATTTTACCACTGCCCTATCTAACAGTCCTTTATGATATTTTGTATTGATAAATTTATTATACAAAACCTTGTTATTTTGCTGAAGAAATCCCTGATCACTGCAATTTCTTTTAATTCTTAAAAATTGACTGTAAGGGATATTAGTCTTTAAGTGCTTAGGGTGATTACTATAAAATGTAAGTAAGCATGACTATCAGTTGGCTTCCTATATATATATGTCTATAGGTGGTACGACCCTAAGCAGAGTTTCCAAGTCCCTTATATTAGGCCCTACTTGGATTCGGGTTAGGTTCTATTAACAAACTTACTATATCCCGACCATTTTCTTTAACTATAACAATTGAATTAAGATTAGTATTTATCCCAAGTTACTTTGATATGAGTAAATATTTCTAAAATAAGATATGTTTTAAATATAATCAATATGAGACTCGTTTACCTATAAACAGATCACATCCCCTTAACATTAAACAAATACAAAATACTTGTTCAATGGCATAAGAATACCCAGATACTCCTCCTTATTAAGTATCTACATACTCTCATGACTAACAATAATATCTAATATATTATTTTATATTTATAACTATTAAGTTTTAATTCAATCACTCATTAAATTAATCTGTTAGATAATTACAGATAAACTTTGATTCATATTATGTTTAATAATTAAGATTGGCAATAATCACAAGAATAACTTTAAAATAAGGAGATCTCAGGAAAATCATTGATTTATTAATTCTTCATACTACCTATGGAATATCAAGAAGGATTTTACAGATTTCCATGGATAGTGTACAAATTAAGAAAGGCTTATAATTTAAATTCATAGTCAAGCTTTATATGTATGTTCTTTAATATTGAATATTAAAATAATATTATTAACTAAATAAACTGTGATTAACACTAATACTTTCACTAATAACTAATGTATCATTTAATTTTATATTAATAAATACACTTTAATAATTGGCAATGTCATCAATGACCTATGGGATCAAGGCAGCATGTAACAAGTAAAAAAAATCTTTACTAAGAGATTTATTTAAATTGAATTGACTTTTCATTTTAATTTTGACTGTACATTTTAAATTGTGTGATGTGGTGAGAATGAGTCCAGAAAAGAAATGCAGCAATTAGAATTTGATAAAACTTTTTAAAACAATAATTTTAATAATATTCATTACAAATGATAATAAACATTACAATTAATATCAAATTTAAAATAACTTATAACAAAATAATACACATATATTATAATAACAGAAAATTAATCTTTGGAGTATTATTATTAAACAAAACTAATGATTTCCCATTATATGTTGAGATATTTATCCCTATGTATGTGAACTATATATCACATATTCAGTTTATTAAACAATCATTTTTTTCCATTCATGGTTCAGTTCAACCTCTACATAATAATAGTATTTGATGATTAAGTAACAATACAAAAAATAAATGAGAACATAAGGTTATAATTCTGGAAGTTGGTAAGCAAACAAAATTACTACTTTTATTTTTCACATAAGAACAAAATCATTGTTTTTTAGTTTATCCATTTGTACATGTAAATATAACCTGTTCTTTGGAATATGTATATATCATTCTAAATACCCTTTCATACTAAAATATCTAGTATATTTGTTTACTTAAAGGATTCATAATCTTTAAACTTAACCGAATTATTAAATAACTATTAATATAACAACACTTGAATTAATTCCTTATTAAATGATTTACTCTCCCCCCCCCCATTATACTTACAAATCCTAGATTAAAAATATAAATACCAACATTATAAAGAAGTTCTCTTTTAACTCTCGGCTAAAGTATAAAAACAATTTTAAATCTTCTAGTTGTTCCACACTCCATAAACTTATCATAACGTTTTTATTTTTCCTTATTTTTTTTTTTTGAAGATTCTGCTTATCCTAAGATTCGCGCGAGGTATTTGAGTTACTGCAACAATAATCCTTGTTTTGTTCTTTGTTTAGTAATAAAAATTTATTTGTGGCTTGTCTTATTTATTTTAGATGATATATATTTCTCTACAGTAAAAGGCACACTTATGATTTCAATTAAAAATGTGTCGTGCCACGTTTTTGGCTCCAAATAAATAATTCTATCTCACATTGTAATTAAGATTTTATATACATCCAGAATAATAATGAACACTTTTCATTTATTACTAATTTAGTTCCATTGAATTTTAAATATATATACTTAACTGTTTCCAAGAGATTTACTATTCTTTTATCTATCCTTACTGGGTATTTACGGTGTTTATTTATTTTCTTTTGTGTATTACTGCAGTTCATTTTCCCTATGGCACAATTATTGTTACTTTTCCGTGAATATATTCGTTGATTATTCATCTCCGATTATTTCTTCAATACTTATTAATTTTCAAGAGATTATTGGGAATTCCGATTATTGACTTGCCCAGTAGAGAAACGATTAATTTATTCCATTAATTATCCATGTACATTGATGTAGAGTTGCAAATCATAAGGTTTTAGGAATTTTTAATCCAATTTTTTTTTAAAAAAAAAATATATCACCAAGAAAAAAAACTTAGTTACTTATACTTTACGATCAAGAAGTTCTTTTTTCCCCCTCTCTTAAATTTCATATTCCAAGATTGTTTGAAACTCTTTGATTGGCTAATATTTTCCCACTTTTTTCTATGAAACAAACATTTATTTTGAAAGTTTTTGGTTTATCATTTTAAAATGACCGATTTTTCGTTTTTAAAAAATATTGAAATACAATATTTTTAGAAATTAAATAAAGATAGAATTTACTATTTTAATTCTAAATCAGTATTTTGGTAAAATTAAACCTTATTTATTTACTTTTAAATATAGTAAGATTCGAAGATAAATAATTTCTATTTTTAAAATCAAATGGCACCCACAATAATTATTAGTCCCTACTACGCATTATGTTTACAAAATTACAATTTAAACTTCACTGTTTTTAAATACTAAATATTAATTGTTCATCCATCTGCATATATATGACTCTGTAGGTTATTTTCTATGTGTATTTTGAGTTAAGATCATTTATAAATTTCCATTAGCTAAATTCGAGTTCAAACCCTATGATCTAATATTTCATTATTGTCTTCTTTTAATAAGTAAATATTATTGGATTTGTAAAATTTAAAATTACACACTAAAATTTTATTTTAGAATAGTCTGAGTTAATAAAAGTGCACAATATATATATATATTAGTACTAAGAATACCATTACTATAAGTAATCCCAACATTAAGAAAATGAACCACTGTTTTAAAAAAATTCATTGAAAATTGTATATTATTATTAAAATTATTTAGATAGATCAATATATATATATATAGAGAGAGAGAGAGAAAGATAAAATGATAGATAAGTAAAGAGGAACATAATTATATATGTAATAAATCATATAGTCATATAAAAACATACTGATACTAAAACAGCTATATATGGTTTGGATAGATAGACAGATAAATGTGTAGAGAGATAGATAGATATGTAAAGGAATAGATGGAAGAGAGGTATGTAAATGAGTATGTACAAAATAAATATGCATATAAGTCAGAAGACAGGCAGATAGAATAGTCAAACATAGATAAATAAACAAAAAGGTAGATAGATATGTAGATATATAGATGAGTAAAAAAGAAGTAGATAATGGGTTTGTAATAGATAGATAGATAGATAGATAGATAGATAGATAGATAGATAGATAGATAGATAGATAGATAGATAGATAGATAGATAGATAGATAGATAGATAGATAGATAGATAGATAGATAGATAGATAGATAGATAGATAGATAGATAGATAGATAGATAGATAGATAGATAGATAGATAGATAGATAGATAAACAGTAAAAGACATACATATAAACAGACAGGAGAAAATATATATAAATAGTCAGATAGGAATATGGATAAATGGAGGCATAGATAAATAGATTGGTAAATAGATAGTTATATAGTTAAATATATGAACAGTATGAGTAGACATAGATATATAAATGGATAGATAAGTGGATAGATATAAATAGATTAACAATTAGGTATGCAAATAATGATAGCTTTTATATATAAATTTGTATATGAAGTCATTGATAAATAAATGTATAGATGAAGACAAGACAGATTGATATAGACACACAGACAGAATATAAACAAATATCAATACATAGATGTATAGATAAATAGAAATACAGATAGACATAATTGGACAGATAGATAGATAGATAGATAAAGAGATAGAAATATAGAGATAAATACATAAATAGTCATATAGATATATAAACAGATTTGTAGAGAGATTAGATAGATAGATTAAGTAGTAGATAGAGTGATAGGTAAAAGATAGATGGATAGCTATATAGATATAGAGGTAGACAGATAAATAAATGTACAGATAGATAGATAGACATAGAGATAGAGAAATAGATGAATATAGATAGATAGAAAGAGACAGTAAAATAAATACGTATTAGATGCATAGATAGATAGAAGATAGATTAAGTAGTAGATTGAGTGATAGGTAGATAGATAAATAGATAGATGGATAGATATATAGATATAGAGGTAGACAGATAAATAAATGTACAGATAGATAGATAGACATAGAGATAGATAAATAGATGAATATAGATATTATAAGCTTTTACTCCAGCTCTTAGACACTTGTGGCCACGTTGCGCGCGGCTTATAACCTTTTATAAGCTTTTACTCCAGTTCTTTGCGCACCGATTATAACCTTTTATAACCTTTTGGTCGGATGGATGGATGGATGAATGGATGCCCCTCCATTCCCAGCTAACATTGTTTCTAAAGACTTTCTCAGGATCAATGATGATGGGATAGAACATCCATAATCATATTTGCCAGGGCGCCAAATTGCAACTTCAATAAAAATATTAAGGCTAAACCTTATTTCAATAATTTATTAATAATTTCTAATAATGATATCTAATGAATGGGTTAATAAATAATCAATAGACTAAAAGAACACTGAGAACGCATTAAAAATAATAATGCTAATAGTCTTGGAAACTCGTGGTTGTTAAAGAAAAGAAACTTTAAGCTCAACTCCCATTATAATTTATATTCTCAGCACACTCCCCATTCATTACCATTAAAGTCACAATTAAAATTTTATTTCAGATTACAAATAGTTCTATGTCCATCTCCACTCTCCTGATCCATCTCTCCATTATTCTCAAATTCCTATCTCACATTACTATCTCTTTTACTCTCAAATTTTTCCATCGTACCAGCTCACTTATCTCCTATGATAATCTCTCCTCATGGTTTTAGAACAATAAGGTCTGGAAGTCTAACAAGCTGCTATGAATTATTGGTGATAAACACCCCTCTCATGATCACCTCCGAAGTTGATCTTGGCGGACTTTAATGTAGCCAATGCTTACTTACATTAAAGCTCTAATAATTATGCTTACATTAAATCTTTTAAAAATAACATACTATAAATACTTTCATAATTAAGGAAAAATCATAAGGAAGTGCATCTAGGGAGGTGTTTGAATACAACGGATGGGGAAAGGATTTTATGCCCACATGCATCCACTATCACCCAATAACCATCCCGCCATTCATAATCTACATTTCAATGATACTGAATTATTTCCGGAGTATTGGTAATCTTGAGTATTGCCGGCTACATAAACTTAGAAAATTAACCATTTAAATAAATTTTACCTGATATGATTTACCAAAATGATGCTCCAAATATAAATAATAATGTATTGATGCATGATTGGATTTGAGATTTCTAGATTGTAATAACCCACAAAACATTGAGACTTCACAAATTTTTATTTTAAAAATTAAAAAATTTTATTAACAAATTATAACTCAATAAAATAATATGTACATTATTTCTATGGTTTACATGGCTTTCCCCTGTTCTACAACCATATGATAAAAAAAAAAAAAGATCCCTAAATCAATAGATAATTTTACGAGGTTTTAAAATACAAATATTAATTCTTAATTACTAGAGAATCACAATTGCCACGGAGTAATACTAATAAAACAGACAGATAAAAATAATAGTTGCCTTCATATATATTTTGTTCTTAATTTTAAATAAGACATAGTGAACATTAAATCCCCCCCCCCCCGTGTTTAATGCTCTCAATTACTGATTTATTTTCTCATCGCTCTATTATTTCTAAGGATAACTCCGCCAGTAATGAAATTTAATAATTTCCATTGATTACTTTAATCTAATACACCTTCACCTTATGCTTTACAATGGAGATATTTTATGTATGGTTGGACTTTTCGCCATTAAGTTATCTTTAGCTACTTTTCACATGTTAACAAATCGGAACTTAGCTTAATCACCATCATATGTGCATACAATCTATATCTATGTTCTTACAATAAATCGGAACTTAGCTTAATCACCATCATATGTGCATACAATCTATATCTATGTTCTTACAATAATAATACTTCAGTAATCTTACGATTTCAGCAAAGTTCTCAGTTGGCTGTGGATATATTTTCTAGATAATTTTATATACGCACTGTTTACGATGTTCTCAGGTTTTATTTAATCCTTAAGTTTAATATTTATTTACGTTATTATTCTTGGCTCTTATTGATCAATTAAAATATATTAACAAAGCAATGTTCAAGTATACTAATTCCACACACCCTATCCGCACTCATCTTGACATCAAACTGAGTTACGACCCTGTAATCAACATTTAAAAGTAATACTTAGCAATAGCTATAATTCATACACCCGTAAGGAACGTCAACATTAATAAGAGGGTAGGCAGTAACCCGAATAGGAGAAAATACTATACACTAAGGTTGACGTATGCTAAGATTTATCGCTAGTCATACGGGAGACTTCGTTATACCTATTAACATCTGGCCATCAATATAGAAATCATCTTACAGTGTAGGAAGTAACCAAGTGGGAACTCTTCCACTGTATTTAAATACTTTATTAAAAAATGGAATACACATACGAGCTAAACTATGACTCCACTAGCTTGGTGGGGACTCTTTGCCCAACCACATATACACAGGTCTAACACCAATTTGTACGAGTAAAACTTTCACATCTACATTCCTGTCGCGAAATAGTACACCAGAACATTAGCCAACAATTTTTTCAAGCCTTAAATTAGCTTGTATCTAACTTTAACTTTACGATAATAACAATAGTAATAAGAAATGCGTATTAAAATTTTAAAACTATCTCTCTGCACTTTTACACCATAATGATGATGTTTTAGCCCAACATTCACACAAACTTTATAAAACATATCAATAAGTCTAAGCATTTGATAATAATACCTAATCCAATTTAAAAACATTTCACTCAACAATATCTCTCACTGTCTTCATTAAAAAAATGTAAATCATCTAATACAGGCACATAAAAATGATTTTATATTAACTTATCTACCCCCCCCCCCCAAAAAAAAATAATAATAATAATAATAATTTTAACATAGATTAACTTTAAACGAATATATATGATTAATTTTTTTTTTTTTTAGATTAAATGTTAGAAACGAATAACAAGTAATAAAAGTATACTTAAACAGTTCTCTGGATCGTCCTTTCGATCTCTGGTTTCCATTTTTGCTGCAGCTTTTTTTTCTTTTGTTTGTTCGGTGTGCACACATATCACTTTAGATAGTTCATTTTAGATACAAATCCTTAATCTGGGGCTTTATTTGAAAGAATCACTTTTATAGAAGTACAACCCTTATGCTGAAATGTAATGAAATTTTCATGTCGATTATAAGACCTTCTCCATTTTGGGTTCTGGGCATTAATTACATCTTTATAGCCGAAAATAACTAGCTTTTAATTTTTGACATGTACAAGTCCACTTATTGATGTATTTCTCAGTTCACTTACGACGATTTGATGCTTCATATGAGATTGTAGTGTTCAGTTCCGCCCTATTTGCGAAATCAAAATTAATTTTCTCTCGGAATTTTGGATAATAGGAATAGCTAAGTCTTTTAAACTTAATAAATTTATGTGTGAAATAATGATTCATATAACTCAGTGTTTCTTCTATTTTTCCGAGCAAAATCCCCTCTGTAGTTTAAGTTTCATCACTCGCAGATTCCTGATAAATTGGGTATATTTAGATGTAAGACAAATCATGAAGTTGGTCAATTTTTTGGAGAGGACAGGGTGTGCCCAATATAAACTTACTCAACAGTCATTTTCTACGAATGTTATAAAATTTGACTAGATTTTATCATTCAGGAGACAGAACAAAAAAACAACAAACTTACATTTCTTTTCTCTCTTTTTTTAAAAAAAAATTGCTTCATTAACGATGATGACTAGCAAAAAAGAGCCCTCTAAAGACAAATGAAGCTCTTATATTGCTTGGGTTCCTTCACCCGCCCCCCCCCCCCCTGAATGATTGATCTTCCAAACCATTTATGTCTATGTTTTCTTTGATTAATTACCTATTGTTTTCTCTTTTGTTGTTGTTTTAAACCTATTCCCTCCTGAATGATTAACCTGCCAAACCATTTATGTCTACGTTCCAATGGATTGACCATCCATTGTTTTTAAACTTATACATTCCAGTGTCACAGATATCAAGCGATTTTCTTTAGTAATTTTCTGCTTGTGGAAATCCCCCTAAAAGAATAAATGAAAGAAAACTCTCCCCAAAGAATAAATGAGAGAAATCTCTCCCCCCCCTTTTTTTTTAATAATAATGAAAAACCATGCATAGCAACCCAACTTCAAACCGAGAATCTTGACCAAATATTGGCCATTATGAATAAATCATTGTAACAAATTAATTCTTCTTTAAGGAGTTCTCCAACAAGATAACAAGAGATAATTATTATTCAATCATTAACTTTATAATTAAAATTCATTACTAAATCATATACATACACGCACCCCTCACACATACAATTCTAATTAGACTGATTGCTCAATAATTTGATTAATTCTTGATCTCTCTTTTTTTGACAATTATTGCATTTTAATTTATTATTGTAAAATTAGGATTATCTATTTTCACTCTCCGAAGTAGCTTTGTAAATCGCACAACCCCCTCCCTTCTCTCCAATCTCCAACTATTAAAATGATGTATAAATATTGCTAATCTATAAATTTCTCAATTATGTCTTTGGTTTTTAAATTATCTTATAAATCAATACTAAATAAAATAATTTTTGCTTAGAATTTTTTATGATTAAATGTTTAGTTGGCATACTAAGTAAAATTACTCAACCCATAAGAATATGACTTGGATTCAAACTTAGCATTGGCTAGAAAGCTTGTCTATAAAAAATATATAGCTCATGATGAAATTTTTTATCAAATACCGTCTTACATAGCTGAGTCTAAAAATCTAATGGAGCTTTCGGCAAACCTAAGGGCTACAATAGATACAGACAGTAAAATAATATGTATTAGATGCATAGATAGATAGATAGATAGATAGATAGATAGATAGATAGATAGATAGATAGATAGATAGATAGATAGATAGATAGATAGATAGATAGATTGATAGATAGATAGATAGATAGATAGATAGATAGATAGATAGATAGATAGATAGATAGATAGATAGATAGACATATAGTTAGATAGACAGATAGATAGATAGACAGACAGATAGATAGATAGATAGATAGATAGATAGATAGATAGATAGATAGATAGATAGATAGATAGATAGATAGATAGATAGATAGATAGATAGATAGATAGATAGATAGATAGAAAGTAAGTAAGTAGTTAGATAGATAAATAAATGATTAGAATAAATGGGTAGATAAATAGATAGAAAAATAAGTAGGCAGATTGGTAATTACGGAGATAAGTAGATTGTTAACTGGGCGGGTAAATATATATATATAAACAGATGAATAGATTAATGAGTAGATAGATCAAAAGATCTATAGGGAGGTAAGTAGACATAGATAATATAGGACGAGATAGATAAATATATGGTAACAGATAGATTTTATGTATTATATGCATAGATTGTTCTATAGATAGATTAATAGATGCATAGATAACTACATGACTTAATAGAGATGGATGCACAAATTGTGAAGCTATATGTAAGTACATCTACATATATGTGCTTCACTTTAAAATAAATGCCAAAACATTTTTAAAATAGAACTAATGGTTGTAAATGTATCCATGAATGGGATCACTTAAATGCAAGACCAGTTTTAGCTTTAGGTTAACGAAATAAGAATGGGCATTGCTAAGTGCAAAAAAAATCGCAATATAGATAAATCGATAACTATTTATTTATGTCACATATATAAAATTTAAACTATTACTTCTGCTTAATATCATGCAGCGCGCAACAGAACGTTAAGGTGTTCTTTAAATCGAGCTTTGCTAAAGAATCAAAATACATTCTGTTGCTGAATCTGCAAATATGGCTGCCAAAAAGCAAACAAAGAAAGCAACTACTAGGAAAGTAACGCGTTCAACCAAAACCAGTGGAAGGATTAATAAATCTACTGCTCCCAAAGTTCGTAAACAAAGCGATAAAAGTAAGAAAACACTCCCGCTTCTGTCTCGTCCTCGAGGCCGACCAAAAACAAAAAACGTTGGGATACTTACTGAAACGAGTAAAAGCAAAAAGAAAGCTGAAATATTGACTATTCCAAGTGAAGCAAACACTGATGAATCCCGCAATGAAAATATTCGTGGAACTGTTGGAACTGTTGTTATTCAAGAAAACAAACAAACCGAACTCAATCATGATTCTGACGAAAAAATTGCAATGGCCGAACAATAAAAGAACATTCTAAAATATATATATAATAACCATAAATATTTATTTAAAATTTGATTTGTAATAATTGATAGAATTGAAGCAAAATTTGATTTTTTTATTTTAATAAATCTTCATTTATAAAACTTTATTGTTTATTTATACTAAATTAAGCCTCTCTACGAACCTAATTTCTATTCGATTTAACAAAAGAAAACAATCGTTTCACTAAGATCAAAATAAATCGACAATACATAATTGAGATTAAATAGAGGTTTTTTATACATAATTTCATCTTTGAAGTAAACAAAAAGTTTATTTGCTATAGAT
Source organism: Epiperipatus broadwayi (assembly GCA_028023455.1). NCBI lineage: Eukaryota > Metazoa > Onychophora > Udeonychophora > Euonychophora > Peripatidae > Epiperipatus > Epiperipatus broadwayi. Next base: position 40,874 of record JAQFVV010014142.1, read on the forward strand.
ATAATGTCTTGACAGAAATTCACAGGAAATATTTGTGATAATGATTTTATTTTAATTATGTATGAAAGTTCTCTTAAATACAACTCGGATAGTGGGTATTTCGACTATCGCTAAATCTGCTTTCGGGGCTAGTTGCTTAGAAAACATTCAATGTTTTTGAATGTACAATTTAGCTTAAAATTTACAAACAGTTTAGAAGCTTATATTTTAGAAATGAATCAAGTTAACTCTTTTAGTTAGTAAAATAGTAAACAATCTTAAGCGGTATATATTTCTATTATTATAAAGATACTCTATTTGAATAATGGAAGTTCTGTACCGACGAGAATGCAGTTTCAAAATATGAAAATCTTTATTGCTACAACAAATTCTTAGACTAAATTTCTGCTTTAATTCCTTTTGAAGTATGATCTAGTTTAAGTGCTACTAAAACTAAAATAATTCTATTTTTTTATTATTATGAGCAAATTTTTGTTTTAATAATTTAAAAACTTCAATTACTTCTTAAGTAATAAGATATTTATAAGAGATTGGTTATTGATATATGAGGGTCTCTCAACCACGAGTTACATTTTGCAGTTATTGGAATAAGATATTTATAAGAGATTGGTTCTCAACCATGAGTTTCATACGTTTTGCAGTTATTGGAATATTTCATTTCATAACTGAAACTCCAAAAACTATTGCTTTTTACTGTATGGATAGTTAGTAATTAACATATCTTAAAATATAAGTTTTTAATTTGGAAAAAGTATTTGGACATTACTTATTTAGCTAGTCATTATATGAAAAAACTTTATAACAGAAAACAAATTAATAAGGGCAATTATATTTTAGACTCATATGTATCTTAATCATGTTTGTAAGTACAGTTGAACTTTACCGGTAAGGATTTAAGAGATCTTTTTTTTTTTAATTTGAATGTTATTGACTCTTTGATTCATTACTATTCATTTTGAGTAATACATCAAAGCCTCTTTTATTTTCCATTATTGTCCCTTTCTCGGGTCTCTTAAATCCTTAATGGGAAACTTCAAATTTATTGACTACCAGGATTATGATACTTATGTGTGAAAATCGATCTATTTAATTTTTGCTTTCTGTTTTAACATTCTTCAGATTACTAATAATAGCAGAGTATCAAAGCATTGTATATTGGAATTTATGGAGATTCAACTGGTAGATATATTAATAATTCATTGCTTTGTTTTGTCTTTTGCCAACAAATAAGTAAGTCAGAGGCTCTTATTTTTTATTTTGGATGACTAAGAAAAAGATTGTTTAATGTCTCACATAAAGTCCATTTTATAACATAATTTTTTGTTTGTTTAAAGTGGTGGAATTAAAGAGAATCGTAGCTGCTGAAATTTTAACTTGAGTTAATGATACCTCTATTAACCTTTCTTAAATGAATTGCTGAAAGAACATCTAGACAATTTGTCAAGGAACATTTAAATAATTGAACTTGACATAGAGGGATATTTGAAGTGACAGGCAAAGGCTGGAAATGTGTAAAGATACATTAGGAAATTTTTCTGTATTGCTTTTGGAAGTTCACTAAGGAAAATATTATGTACTTAAAAAGATTGAATCATATTAAAGGTTTTTCAGAAAATTTAATATCCATTAAGATTATGTTCATCACTTATATTTTTTATTGGAGAGCATTTTATCAATCCATTAACGTTTTTTTTCTTTTTTACCATTCAATGCTTTTAGAGATTTTCAAAAACCATTTTTTTTAGACTAAATCATAGACGATCCATAACTATGGTACTAGTCATTAATCAGTTGTGTAAAACATTTTAAGGTGACTTATCAACAGTAAAAGGTATGGATTATTTGCACTTTAAACATGGCCTAGTATACACATAGATGGCCCTCAATTATTGGCATAATTGATATGATTTTTTTCAAATCAGTAGATAAATAGAAAAATACACAGACGCATACTAAGGCCAAATAAATATAGTTCATATCAATAAATAGATAAATATATAGATAGTTTAATTATAAATAATTCAATAGATTATAAATAAATAGCTGGATATGTAGATTGATAGGAGAGATGTATATAAATGAGTATGTATAAAAAAATAAGCGTATAAGTAAGAAGGCAGCCAAAGAAAATAACTAGATGGATAAATAGGTAAATGAATAGATAATGTAAATTCGACAAATAAGTATAAATATTGCTAGATATGTAAATATATAGATAGGTAGAGATGTAGAAATTGGGTTAGCAAAAAGAGCAAAAACAACATATACATCGATAAATAGATAGACAAATATAGACAGATATATAAAGTGATGGATAAATGCATAGATAAATGGAGACCAAGGCATACAAAAAGATCCAAGATACATAAAAAGTGAAATAATCAAAGAGATAATTGGATGCATAGATAAATGGATTGGTAGATATTTGGGTAAGTGATTGACTAATAAATTGAAGGATAAATATCTAGATGAATGATTGTTAGATTGATAGAGATATACAGATGAATAGTTCGCTAGGTAAATCTACTTATAGATATATCAAAAAATAAATAGATAGATAGATAGACATACAGCTGGATAGATAGACAGATAGATAGATAGATAGATAGATAGACAGACAGATAGATAGTTAGAGGTATACAGATGACATATGGATAGACAGATAAACATACAAATAGAGAAAGATAGATGGACAATTAGACAGATAGATATAGAGGTAGAGACATAAATAGACAGTCACACAGTCAAATAAATAGAAAGGTAGATGGACTAATTGGTAGATAGAGACAAATTAATGGATAGATAGATAGACATATAGATAGATAGAAAAATAAATATATATATATAGACAGAGAGACAGACAGACAGACAGACAGATAGATAGATAGATAGATAGATAGATAGATAGATAGATAGATAGATAGATAGATAGATAGATAGATAGATAGATAGATAGATAGATAGATAGATAGATAGATAGATAGATAGATAGATAGATAGATAGATAGATAGATAGATAGATAGATAGATAGATAGATAGATAGATAGCAAACATTTAGAGAAAGATAGTTAGATAAATAAAGATACATTGACAGACAATTTAAATAGAAAGATAGATAGATAGATAGATAGATAGATAGATAGATAGATAGATAGATAGATAGATAGATAGATAGATAGATAGATAGATAGATAGATAGATAGATAGATAGATAGATAGATAGATGATAGATGCATAGAAAGATAGATAATTGATGGATTGGTGAATGACTGGATGAGTGGATGGATAGTTAGATAGATAGTTAAATAAATAGTTAAGTAGTTGGTTATATAGACAGATAGGTAAATTATTATCTATACATGTAGATAGTTATGTATCATGATAGTTAAGGAGATAAAGATGGAATAGAAATATAGATAAATAGATATATAATAAGATGGATGGATTTAAATGGATTTTCATATGGATAAATGGACAGAAAACATGTAAATAGATATACAGACAGTTAATATAGATAAATATACTGATAAATAGTAGATAGATGATATAGTCAGATATACTTTTGGATTAATGGGTGGATATAGATCAATTGGTAATATATAGGTAATACGAGAGATAATAAAAATAGAGATATGTAAATAGATAGGTTTAAAGATAGATTTTAGGAATAGATTTTATAGATCCATGGATAAGAAAACATAAGAATAAATTATAGTCAATGGCTAGTCAGTAGAGACAGATGTTTAGATAGATATTGAAGCAGTCAATCTTAGCTTAAGATTGTGCTTCATTATTCTATCTACTAACCTATGTTTAAACCCTATATCCCATCCTGCTTCTTTTGTTGTGTATATATATTTTATGTATATATTTGAGATGCGACATTTCAATAACATGTTTTTTTAATTATTATTAATTCTTTTTTATTAAATTAAAGTATATAGATGCGGCTCAGATATATATATATATATATATATATTATAGGAGCAAAAATACTAACATAACATTGATTTTTTAAAAATATTTTATTAGATGTCATTTTTAAAACTTTTTCTTTTTAAATTGTTTTTCCTATTAAAATGCATACTTTATAAAATCCAAGATGGAAGATGCAACCTTTAGTTGTCCAAAAATAATTAAAGGGTTGAAAACACTATTGTTTTAATCTGGAGAAGGTATTTCTAACTAAAGTTTTTACTTAAAATAAAATGGGAATTAAGATTAAAGATTTTTTTTGTTATAAACATTTTTGTCAAATCTATTTCTAATCTGGAAATATATTTGAATTTATTTTTGAACATTATCTTACAATTGCATCTTCAAAAACAATCGATAAAGAAAAGGTAAGAATTTTTAAGATCAGAGATTAGATTTTAAGCTAAAACTAAGTAATTAAAAGCATTCCAGAAATACCTGAGCAGTGTATAAAATGGCCTGATTTTAAATCATGAGGAGAAGCTACTATTTAGAGAGCAGATTAGCTACTACTGAGAGAACTGTGTTGTCATCAATACTCCACACAACTTTGAAATTAAGATAATGATAGAGTAGATGCCAAATCATCTTTCAGACCCTTTTGGGTCTTTTTCCCCTGCTAATGTACCATCTAACTGCTGCCCTGAAAGAAAGTAAAAGTCTAAATAAGAACTCTGGAGTGCAAAATAGAAGCTAGCTGTCACCAAGAAGAATTCATTTGAATCCTCAATTTGCCATGCATGAGCCATACTTTGAAAATAGATTCTTATTAAATTTGTGCAAGGTAACTCTTATGCTACTATTTGAAAATAAATCTAGCCTAACTAATCTCAAATGCTGCTATCAAGATTTCTCCTAACGTTTCATTTTCTCTTTTTAATTAATATGTAAAATGTAATTTGCTCTTAAATGATTTCTATATATTTAATTTTCTCTCATATGCTCTAACTTTTTTTAACTTTGCTGCCATCATTTATTTATAGTTATTTATTACTTGATTTTACATGTATGCTTTTATTATTAATATGCCAATCTCAAGCAACCTGGTGAGCTTAATTTCTAAAAATCTTTTCTATCCCTTTTAAAGTACCTTCATGAATTAAGGTTATTAATGTCCCCTTAAAATATAATGTATTGTTAATTAATATGCTCACCAGATTGTTTTTTTATGAGTCAACATTTTGTTTGTTTTAGTATAAAATTTTGTTATTTGTTTAAGTCTGAATTCTATCTGGGGAGAATCCAGAACTCAAGTTAGTTATCGCTCTGAAACTTTATTTTATAAATATTATTTATTCAATTCTGAAAGTGTGACTTATTAATTGTTTTCTATATGTAACTGTTAAGTTATTTTCTTTTTCCATACTCTTAAAATATATCCTTAAATATTCTCAGTTGTTGTAAAATCCGTGAAGGTGGGATTGAATTATTTTAAATAGCAGAAAAGAATGGGGTCTAAATCTTAATGTACATTTTACTATTTGAGTTATTAAATGATATCTAAATGTCTCTATATATATATATTATAACAGCATAGTGTATTATTTGTCTAAATTATGCTATTCAAACAAGGGTCATTTATTTTAAAGCAGTAAATCATATTTCATGTCGTTAGTGACATTCATTCATACTGCGTTACTGACATTCGGCTCATCTTCTTGATTATATATATGTGCTTCTTAATCTGGGGGTTGTGACAAGTTCAAACCCATAGATTTCTTCTCAAGCTTTGTTCTGGGGATAGTTGACCTACCCAGGACCACTTATTTCATAGAATAATGCCTCTTGCAGTGATTCTCGTATGTCTGGAACATGCTATGCCTATCCACTTTCTTCATATGAAAGGCCTACACATCAGTGATGTCCATGGCATGCCTTAACCACTTTTCTCTAAGCACTGCCCAAGAAGGGGATCTTAGATTTCGTCTTCCATCCAGAAGTACGACTTTTCCTGTTATCTCTTTGCCACAATGTCATCATCGCAAACTTCTTCGTATTATTCTTTCTTTTGCTTCAGGGTCCAGTTTTAATGCTCTAATATTAAAATTGCACTCTGCTTAAATATATATATATAATGCCAAGTATCACTACTATTAGTTTTATTAATTAAATTTATTTCAATCTCATACAGTCCCACCTTCGTAATGTATTACTGTATTTAAGAATATTTGTCTAGGGGAAAATAAAGCGTTCTTCTTACCAGTACTAATTAAGAGAATTTTCATTAAATATTTTGTCATATAATCAAATGTAATTTTCAAATGTGATTTACTTATTTTTACGACTGTAATGGCATGAAAATAGTTTTCTTATATATATAATGAATCTCGGAACGCTCCCAAAATCATATGTTAGTCACCATGTTTCAGAACCGTATATAAAAGCGTTAATAGCAATTTTATGTAAATTCTTTCTAATAATCGATTAGCATCTTAATATTGGACACACCAAAGATGTGTGTTTATTTATAATATATTATTTAAATAAAGAGCATATGAGAAATTAGCGTGTATGACAATATATAATTATCTATCATTTAATAGACCTCTTGCTTATTCATGCACATACTAATGTATGCCATTAATTTATAAATGTATTAATAATTTGTCATTATATTAAACTATTTTTTGTTGCAGAACTTGTTTGAGTAGTTCGAATTCTTTTTTCTCCACTTCCAAACGTACAGCTATGCGTATATATATTTTAGTTTAGTAATTGTTAATAGATGTCTCATTGTCTTCTCCGCTTTGCTAGTGGGCCGGATTAAGAATTAATTCTCATGTGCCATCACTATTATGTTATTCATTAGGTGTTAGATCTGGGGCTTAGAGAGTGGGTTCGAATCCAGGCTGTTTCTGATCTAAATCTCGGGCTTGGCTGGGTTTGAAGTACATTTTGTGAGTTCCAGTTCATGTTAGATGGATAAACATATTTTGACCTGTACAATATATTGATACATAATTACAGACAGACAGCTAACAAGATAGATAGATAGATAGATAGATAGATAGATAGATAGATAGATAGATAGATAGATAGATAGATAGATAGATAGATAGATAGATAGATAGATAGATAGATAGATAGATAGATAGATAGATAGATAGATAGATAGATAGATAGATAGATAGATAGATAGATAGATAGATAGATAGATAGATAGATAGATAGATAAATAGATAGATAGATAGATAGATAGATAGATAGATAGATAGATAGATAGATAGATAGATAGATAAATAGATAAATAGATAGATAGATAGATAGATAGATAGATAGATAGATAGACTGACAGACAGATAGATGAAAGGCAGAGGCTGAGAAATAAAGATAGAAGGGGTAGGTATATAGCTAAACGAATAGACACATTAATAAATGAGTGCATAATTAAATAAATTGTTAGATAGTTATGTAGCAAGATAAATCAACAATATCTATAGACATAGATAGATGGATTGGTGAATAGCCACAGACAGACATACAAACCAATAGATGGGCAGATAATGATAGATTTTACACATAAAGTTTATAATTAAATTGGCTTATAAATAGATGATTAGATGCATTGATAAAGTTATAGATAGATAAGCACAAACACAGATAGATTAATAGATAGTGTGACGATCGCACATACTGCGGTCACACATATAGGTATTTAATATTAAAGAATATTAAATATTGTGCTTGGGTTATAAAAAAAAGTGAGTTTAAAAAAATTTACAAAACAAAGAAA
>JAQFVV010014143.1:0-48553 GCA_028023455.1 Epiperipatus broadwayi
ACTAGTTATTTGAACCATCTTTAATTTTGTTACACTGGATCTATAGGATCTTTGATCGATCCTTTAATTTTGTTACAATATATATGAACTAATTGTAAGATCATGTATGTTTGAATATTGTAGATCTGGTAAAGATTGCTGGTCAATTGAAATTATAAGAAAATATAAAATAAGTTTAGATTGCACTGTAAAAATGCCTAATAAAGATGTAAATGGTAATACATATATATATTATTTTTTTAAATTTGAAAGATTTTGTTACAAAAGTCTATCTCAGTAATAGTTTTAACAAGGCTGTAAACCTTAGCAATGAGCGTCTGAAAAAATCGTCACTAGGGACCTCTGTAGGTCTTTAAAACACATGCTTACAGAGGTCCCTAGTGACGATTTTTTCAGACGCTCATTGCTAAGGTTTACAGCCTTGTTAAAACTATTACTGAAATAATAGTGAGCGTTTAATAAAATTTATAATTACAACTTTAAAAGTCTATCTCATAAAACAATAAAGTATTAATATTTGTTATTTAGTACAAATCACCCAAAGTTGAGTGTTTCTGGATTAACAGTCATATGACTAGATTAACCATTTGATTATTTCTTTTTATTATTATTATTAAGTAATGTATCTGTGTTTTATAACTCTAATGATGATATCTAGATATAAAAATATAAGAAGATAAACAAAATGCAATAACTATGCAGTAGGTTTAAAACTCATACTAAGATGAGTTTCTTGGGTTTTTTTTTAAACTTGGTTACAATTCAAAAGCCAAACATATTGACTTCATCATAAAATTTAATTTGAAAGCCTTGCCAATGAATCATTTCTTGGTAAATCATAGAAATTTCTCAAAAATAGAACCACTATGTAGCTTATGTAAAGTGGCGGATGAAACTATTGAACATATTTTTAATGCTTGCCCATTTTTGAGTCCTGCTAGACAAAATATCATAACCAGAATACTGCCAGATAACAAAAAAATTCCAAGAATCATGGATGCTATAAAGAGTGGTGTCTTTGCTGCAATTAAAATGGGAATGTTCCTGCTTCATGCCGTGTGGTTAACAAGGAATTGTTTTGTTTTTAAACAAGGAAATAAAGAACCATGGGAGGTGTGTAAAAAATTTATTCGAAGGACTATGTTTAGGGATCGCTTATTAATGCCGGAAAAGCTCTTCGGGGACACTTGGGGGCAACTTAGGCCACTGGATGAAGAGCTTATCCTCGGGCATGCTAATTAAAAATTAATTCAAGGTTAAAAAATAAATGGTCCAGTTAGCAGAGAATGACAAAGGATCACTGCCAATCAAAATATGGTCTGCACAATGATCACTGGCTAAATCACTAAATGAAGAGCCAGTTGTTTTGATATAAAACTAGTTACATAATAATTATAGACTAAGTTTGAACGTTGAGCTTCTTGCTCTGATCATGAAATTAATGTCATAATAATAACTAATATATCAAACGGTTTTTTTTTCCTAATTTGTAAAATTATTTACTAATGATTGTCATAATACGTGTAACAAATCCAAACAAATATAGACCAACAAGATTTATATTGTAATTGTATATGTATTTTCCTTAATAAAAAAAAAAAAATCGTAGCTTTAATCATAAACAAAAGATTATTCATATATTTATAATTATTAATTTCTTTTTTAAAGAAATCTTTCAGACATATGGATAAAAATACTTTTTGCTATGTTTTTATCATGAATTATTCATATTGTCATTAGTTTGATATTTTACTTTCAATATTTCCGAATACAAGATTTTAAATTTAACGTTTCATAAACAAACCAGATTCTATTATATAAGCATAAAACTGCATAATTCACATAACTTATTATAAAAATATGTACATAAGTTAATAGTCTTTTCTTTTCTTCATAGCGTAAGCATGTGTTTTAAAGACCTACAGAGGTCCCTAGTGACGATTTTTTCAGACGCTCATTGCTAAGGTTTACAGCCTTGTTAAAACTATTATTATAGACAATAGTAAATAACTGTTTGTTCAAATAACAATTTAAAAGAATCTTCTGCATATATATTCATTTTAGCATTTTTATTGCATTAGCTTAATTTAATAGTAAATTAGATTTATTTCATTTACGAAATATATAATTTATTTAGAAAGCATATATTTTAGTAAAATAAATTATTGATTTTTTTTTATTAATTTATCATATTACTAGCTGATGTATCTGCATTAATATGAGCTGTTTTGTCTTGAAAAACACGTTAGTTTGCACATATAGGTTGTAATATACTCAGATTAAAAGAACAGCATAAAATTTAGGTTTGTGGACTGGATAAAATATATATTATATATTTCTAGTTTATAACTAGACAAATCATTGCTCACAATCAGGTAACAAGAAACCACACTACATTCAGTAGACTAAAAAAAAAAATTATATGCTGACAATCAGTGTTTCGTTAATGATATTCTAATTTTCTAAGCAATATTAACTTCAAATGCATGTTTTGGCTACAGGGATGATATGGCTAGTAAAAATGTCTCCAAAAATTGTACTCATTTTACAAAATTGATGCATTACTTATAGTATACTGTAAAAGAATGGTTTTCAACCCCAATCAAAAATTGGTGATGATCATAATGAAGGGCATTATCCAATTAGCCATGCAGCAGTAATATTTCCTGTTCTCCATGGTTTATTGATAGAGAAATGCCTCTACCATATGCAAAGCAATCTAATAATATATGAGATTATGGTCTAAAATACATGAGCTCACTGAACATTTTTGTTTCTGTGGGCTGATATCATTCGCTAATACTTATCATAAATGGTGCCATATAGAACCCAGATTTGAAACTTCATCCCCTAAATGGTCATTCCATCAACACTGAGTAGTAGCTTGGGGTACAAAAACACTCTATTACAATATTGAACTGTTTCTACTTAGTTTAGTCATCTGACTAAGATGATGAAATGCATTAATGAGAATTATGCATTAGCCAAAATTTAAAATTTAGCAACAATTTATTCCACGTAGTAACAATAATATAATGCATCAGTACACTCCCTCAAATAATGGACTCCTCCAAAAAAAAACCATGACTACTGATATGACATTTAAGATGATTTCTACAATGCTATGGCTTTTAATAACTTCAATTACAAGCTCAATTTATTAACATAAACTAAAATAATTCTTTCATCTTCCATGCCTGATTGCTGTTTTAATAATACACATAAAAATGTATAGTTCACTAAAATTGCACAATACATAAACATATAATACATTTTCAGAATAAACTAGATTAGAATTAAAAAGAAGTAGATAAGATGTTGCCACATGCGACACATATACCAAAATGGTCTTAAATTACCAGTCTGGCTGTTGATAAACAAGTCTGTTTATGCTTAGTTTCATTGTTTTAGCTGGCAAACAAATGAAAACTTGATTTAATAATCCTCAGTTAATAATCCTTGGATTTTTTTTCAGATTTTGGCTGGCAAATGAATAATTTTGTCTTAAATAATCCTTAGACTTCACTATTTGCTGGTAAAACAAATTACTCACTTTATTAAGCAATCTTTCATTTTCCTTATTTTGGCTGGTTTGCACTGCTATATTTTCTTTTTTCTTAATTTATTAATAGTTATAATTTTGGAAGTCTGTAACAGTGTTTTCAATTTATGTACAAAATAAACATGTTTCTTCAATTGTTAAGCATCTTTTTTTTTTTCAGGTAGGGCTGGAACAATACAACTTTCTTATCTGTGGAGCTGCATGCTACGGCAAATGAACACCTGTTGACAAACACTTAGCAATGCATAATTATTTTATTTTCACTGGCAAATATACAGTTTTCTGTATATTAACTTCATGATGGACAGTAGAAAGCTTGGTTTGGTCTGCTACAAAATATGTTCTACATCAAATCCTTTATCACAGCCCTTTATAACTAACCACCAGGATTGATCAAAAAATATTTATTAAAAAAACATTATTTAATACTTTCCAACAGTCCACCTCTAAAACTTACCTATATTTCAATCAGTCACTATCTAAGCATCACATGATCACATTTCCTATACTAGCACACTCCTCACTGACGAAGGCCACAAGCCAGAAACTAGTCTGGGGATATTGGATGAGTAGGCACTAGATAGGGATTTTATGCACAAGCCTTCTGGCATCCATTGATTACTCTGTTTAGCACAGGTGGCAATACTGTATGGAGAGTTTTGCTCTGTTTATCAGTCACTATCTACATGAAACTGATCAATATCAATTAAAATACAGAAAAAGAAAGAAGAAAACAGAAAAATATTGCTTCTTTGCAAATTTGAATTTGCTTTGAAACAAACTGTGATTATATTACTTTTTAATTCTGACAACTCTGGTTCATTTCTTTTATAATCAGCAATATTTTAGTCCATTCTATTTCCTTTTATTACAATTATATGTTATGATTATGAACTTGGTTTGTTTATTTTTAATAAAAGACAAAAAATACTAAAGAGAATGCATAACATACATTCTATCACCACTATGGGAACTCAACATGGGGGAATAAATTGGCATCAAATTAATTTTTAGGTCATCAGTTTGCCTTGACCCATTTTATTTCAACTTTATATCTAATTTTTATTTGATTCCTTAATTTTCCTCATGTTTAAGCCGGGTTTTTGTTTGTCATATAAGCTAGCATCAATATCTCTTTGAGCTACCTTAAATGTTGACTACTGTTCAAGTAAAAAAATGATATGATATGTTTTCCTCTATAGATTTGACAGGCATTCAATAATTGGATGTCATGAATCCTGATTTGTAATCCTGAAATAGAAAAATTCAATCACTGATCGTAAATACATAATGCATTATGAATACTAAACGAGCTATATCTCTTTAAGCATATTATGCAACTTAAATCCCAAAAGATATAACAAAACCAAAATTTTGGCAGATTGAAGTCTTTCTAATTGGAAATTTACATTTAGAGGTTCATGTACCATGATACAAGTTTTTCCACGGGAAACAATCATAATATCAAATATAAACATTAAAACTAAGTTGTTTCCTACAAACTTTACAAAGCAGCAAGCATGATGCTGATATATACTATTTCACAGAATTTCATGAACTCATTGCATACTCATGCCGATAAAAAAAATCTTCCAACCATCACTAGTGTTTGACAGTACAGTAACACACATCAGCAATTAAAAGCCACTCTAATCTCTGAAAGGATTTTTCATTTTTTCTTCAACTTCATGGTTATTATTTTTCTTTGTATCCAGAGAATAACTAACTGCATCCTGCTGATAATAGTCATCTTTGTTGATGCATGATCCATGATCCATTTCCATTTTGTCTAATTAGGTGAATTCTGGTTAGACTGGTTGAATTGAAAGTTGATCTTTTTCTTTCTTCTTCCATAGTAGCAATCCCTTTTTTTTTTGTTTTTCCACATTGGATAGTACTAATGCAAGGTACATTTATTCACTCTGTATAGTATTTTCTTTGAAGATTTAAATCCACCTTCTTTTTGCAAAGTTTTCCTATCAAATACTTTCAACAGCATGACAATCTTTTCAATAGTTATGCCGGACCATGTCAATTAACATCACTTCAATGTGGCTTGGAAAGCTGTGCTGCACAATATGGATATGGATGATCTGGATTCCGAAAATAGCTATTAGGGCCCTAAATTTAGCTATTTGTTCATGCTCACCAAGCTAACACCTTTCTAGTAATACCCTATGCTTGATACTCTCCTGGTAATCCCTACTCCCATAATAATTTAACAAAGGTTGTTTAAACTCATTCATGGTTGAATGAATAACAAGTCTCAGCAGGCTTGGGATGCTTCTTGCAAATCACTATAAATTAGAGCTTGGCTACTTTTGTCATTGGGTTTAGGCTGAAATATTTTTCCAGATTATTACTGCCTGTAAAACCCTAATCTTTAAAAACTGATCTATTACACAAAGGATATTGTTCTGGGATTGAAGATCTAGATTATATCTTTTTTTATTGTAGTCCTGTACTTCTGTTTTTGGGGAGTTTACATTTACTTTGTTAACTTTGCCATCTCTTTTATGGCCAGCTTCCAACTTCTCTATACTTTCTTATTATTTTCTTATGTCTATCATATTCCAAAATTTGGATTTTTTATTTGCCTCTCCAGGTCATCTATTTCTCCTTCCACTGGTTCCATTTTTCATATTGTATCTTTGCCAACTCCACTATTTCATGCAGCTGGTTTATTTCATTATTCTGTTCTTTGTTCTGCTTGACTTTTTAATGAACCTCATTCACTTTATAACTCAAGCTCCATAATCCATCCTCTAATTTTTTCATAATTTTCTCTTTCATTTGATTTTGATTATCTTTAATTATATATTTCAGGTGTTTTAATTATCTTTAATTTCATTTTCTGCTAGTTTTGATCATATTTCATTTCATCTTTCAGCTGGTTTTCATTATCTTTAAGTTCATTTATTTCTTCAGCAATTATTTCCATCTGGCTATTTTGATTACTTTTAATTTTCTCTCTCGGACTATTTTTAACATTTTTCATTTCTTGCATTTGATTAGCCATTTTATCCATCCTTTTTTACCATTTCTACAAATAAGGTCATGATTGTTGTTGTTTCACCAATCTGTTCCTTCTTTGAAGCTTTAAGTTTTTCTCGTCTGTTTTTAATATTTATTGGCATATCTGGCTCTATCACCTCTATCTGATCAATCAACAGTACAATCTTTTCTATCTGATTTTTGAGTTTGCATTTTTGCTTTAACTTTTGTAATCATCCAAGTTAGTTAACAAAATTAGTAATACTATAAACAAAATCTTTCTTTTCTTTCTTTTTTCTTCTATATCAATAATCAAAGTGCCCATAACTTGTCCTGTGGCAGCCCTAAATACTTTGCTTTATTCTACCAACCTTACTCTTCTCTAGTATATATACTCTTGTCCATATGATTTCATTGTACTATTTTTATTTTATGTATTGTTGCATTTCCCCATTATTTTAGCCTCTCGTCTTCATTCTTGCATTTTTTCTCTTTTGTACAGCATTGCTTTCTTTTTCTCAGTTTGTGTCTATTTTAATATCATTGTATTGAATGCACACACAGAATGCTGGGTGATGCAAATGGGCACCAACATTGTGAAACAAATGGATTGGGACTGTGGTTTTAAACCCCAATCAAAAATTGGTTGTGGGCATACTGATGGGCATTGCCAGTTCATAAGTCTATTCCTGGTAATGTTAGCCACATAACAATATTTCCTGCTCACCATAATTCACCAATATAGAAATGACTCTACCATACCCAAAGCAGCAACCAAACAAGATATAAAGATATATCTAAGAAACCCAAGTTCAATGAAAATTTTGAGCTGCTACTATTAACCAATACCCAACATGGTGCCATGAGGAACCCAATTTCAAATCATCCACTAAAGTCATGCCATCAGCACTGAGCAGTAACCTGGGGTATAAAAAATTCAATTACGATAGTGCACGGCTTAACTATTTTTAAACTAACTGGCTAAAATGATGAAATGCACTAATAAGAATTAAATTTAAAATTCGACATTTTATTCCATGCCATAATAATAATATAGTGCATCAGTATACTCCCTCAAATAATGGACTCTGCAGAAGAAGAAAGCATAACCAGCGATAAGACATTTAGGATCGTTTCTATAATGTAATGATTTTTTAAGAACTTCTATTACAATCTCTATTTATTAATATAAACTAACATATTTCTTTTATCTTCCATTCCGGATCAGTATTTAATGATAGGCATAAACAAAATGAACAGATACATATTGTAACGAGCACAGACGTTCGTTACATTGTTTTTTTATATATAATTATTAAACAAGTTAAAATAAAAAGTTCGCATTTAAAAACTTTCTTTAAAAATTAAAAAGTGAAATTAAAATATCGTCTTAAACTCTTATATATTAAGTCGCACAGATAATAAAAATTATTAAAATAAAATTTTTATTAAAGAAAAAGGTATTTTTAAAACTAAATTTTAAAAAGATTTGGAGATAAAATTATATCTCTAAATCTGTCTTTAAATATATTTTTGATTTGGAAAACAGGGTAATTAATTAGAAATGGAAATGATTGTTAATTGGTTAAATTAAAACCAGCCTTGAGCATTTAAATGTAATAACCTCAGTCAGATAGAAAAAAAAAAAAACAATAGAAACTGATTAGCCAGTGAAAGAAATCCATTTGGGAAATCGGACCTCAGCGAAAGAATCATCACTCCATGACGCAATGTTAATTCAATCCTTGACATTAATATAAAAAGGACAAGTTTGGAAATTATTAGTTAGTGAGTGACTGGAAATTGATTGATTATTGACGATGTAACAGCTAGGTGTTAGCGCTGGGGGGATTGAAAAAGACGCACAGCTTCAATCCCTTCAGTTCTGCTAAGAAAGAGAAAAAAATGGGCCATCGTTTATACAATGAGGACCAACTACACGAAAAACAAAATCTCCAAAGGATAAATAAATAAATCAACCGGATACTAATCTTCGGACGACGTGGGAATTCACGTTTAAACGGCCAGGAATATAATAGGATGAACTATTTCAATAACCGTAAGAACTTTAAAATTTATGAACAGTAAATTAAAAACTTTTCATATTTAAAATGATTTTAATATTATTCTATCTGACCAACAATATTTATTAATTGGTTATAATTTTATTTAATGTATTTAATTTGTAAAATCATTTCCATTTATTTATTTAATTTTGTTCTTTAAGTTTTATTATGATTTCTGTTTTCCGTTAAATAAATTATAAAAAAAATGTTAAACTTAAGTCGGGCGTGAATGGCTGTATCGATTTGTAAAGATATATTAAGGGAGGGTAATCTTGGGTTGTTCATTTCGTAGTTGAATTGGTTCAATGGATTGGATATATTTATGTAATTAGTAGGTGTAAATATGAGATCCGCTACTGGCAGGATTATAGATATACGCCACACACCCTCTGTTTGCCTATGGATGGGTTTGTAAGTCGGCAGAATACCGCAGCCCATTCCTATGGAGTTTTTAGTTTATTGATCTACTTGCCCACAGATGTCACATCCCTGTGGGTGGAGAGTCAATGTCGTTTCTATTTCTACATATTGTTCAGATGTACATTCCTGACAATATTGTTGTGTTGTCGTATCATGCTACATTGAATACATGAATGTATCAGATGGATTGGCGCCGGTTGATTGCGAAATGTGTTGCCTAGGGTTAAATAGGGATAGAATATTTTATTTTCGAATGCAAATCTATATAGTATATTCAGGCTCGATCCTATAAAACTATTGAATTTAAGTTGTTTATAGACGCTTGCATAGATTGGCTATCGGTTAAATATGTTTGCGCTTTCATATTTGATCAAAATATATATAGACATTCGACAAATACTGATACCTTACGGTGAGTATCTAAAAGGTATTTATTCGGATGTCTTTTAAGTTATTGGTGACGATGCAGGTATCTTACGATGAATACTAGAGGGTTTCTTATATTTCCCTCTGCAATTGTCAGTAATCAATAACTTTATATTTTGATCGTTTATGTTTACTTTGAAATGTTTTTGACCGTTGAAATCTATGTAACCGATCTATAGCAACATATTAAACAGGTTAATATAATCCCATCTGTGCGAACTTGATTAAAAATGTAAATTTATAATAAAATAGTAACTCAATGTAAATTAAAGTAAAATCAAAGTTAAAAATAATGTTAAATGTTTAAATGTAAAGCACTAAAATAATTTTTAACCTTATATATATATATGCATAAATAAATCTGTTTGTATGATAATTACTGGCAGTGGCTTACTTTATTCTTTTATATACTAGTAAATGATATTATTAAATCTCTGCTATTCCACTGAGCTAGTGACAATGGGCTAACGATCTAAATATGTAAATAAAGTGGAATCCTAACAGCGCGTATCTGCCTACTCTATAAATTTTTCTAGGCTCAAATGCCTAGATGGCGCCCTTTGGTAGTGCGGTGCGGTGCGATGCGATCTACCACTTCGTTTGGATCGTTATAATTGGCGCCCAACGTGGGGCCGATCTTTAATAAACCACAAATACCCTGAGCAAATTTCATCAAAATGAATGTTTTATCTGCTTACATAAGTCGGATATTTTTAAATTTTATAAAAGCACTGCCAGAAAGAAATTGCGCATATATATTAAACACGAAAAAGTATAAATAATTTTAAAAACTAATTTTTGTTAAAAAAAAAAAAAAAGTCAAAAGATTGCAATAAATATGTTTTTTTTTTATTGATATATATTATGCTTTAACGTGTATAGGCGCGCACAGCCACGTAAGTTTATGATCGAAATGTGGTACCTTACGATGAGTACCGTTGGGAATTTACTTCAGTGTAATCCTATTTAAGCATTTTAATCAGTCATAAATAAGTTGGTGGTGTTTATAATTGTGCTGCAAATATACACGTATAAATCCATTATCTTGGAACAGATTTATCTCAATGCAACCTTCCTAAATAAGTTAAATAATTTGTTTGTCATGCCGTAAGTAGAAATCAAATGGATAAAATAAAATAGAATTCTCGGGGGGAGGGGTGTTAACGTAAATGGTCCTTAGGTAGGCGTTGGTCAACATTTTCTTTTTCTTTTTGTATAGAGTTTTTTGTAAAATTATTAACCGAATGTTTGTAAATTTTGTTAATACCGTAATTACTAACCCTAAGTAAAATATTTTTTTTTTGATCATTTTTTTTTAAGTAACTTTACTGATATGTAACGAGCAAGACGTTCGTTACATTGTTTTTTTATATATAATTATTAAACAAGTTAAAATAAAAAGTTCGCATTTAAAAACTTTCTTTAAAAATTAAAAAGTGAAATTAAAATATCGTCTTAAACTCTTATATATTAAGTCGCACAGATAATAAAAATTATTAAAATAAAATTTTTATTAAAGAAAAAGGTATTTTTAAAACTAAATTTTAAAAATACCTTTTTCTTTAATAAAAATTTTATTTTAATAATTTTTATTATCTGTGCGACTTAATATATAAGAGTTTAAGACGATATTTTAATTTCAATTTTTAATTTTTAAAGAAAGTTTTTAAATGCGAACTTTTTATTTTAACTTGTTTAATAATTATATATAAAAAAACAATGTAACGAACGTCTGTGCTCGTTACAATATATAATAAATTTTCAAAATAAACTAGATTAGTAGTTAAAAAAAAAAAACTAAAGATATTAATTCATGAGGATATGATATTAACCAGATTTTGTCACGTGATATATATGCCAAAATGGTCATTCAGGTTGATTGGCAATCAAAGAACTCGGTTTAGTTAATAATCCCTTTTTTTTTAATTCTTATTTTTTGGCTGGCAAATAAAAACTTCAGTCTATTAAATATTAGTTTTCCATCTTTTAGCTGGTCAGCATTGAAATGCTTTCTTCTTTCATAATTTATCGATTAAGTATAATTTTGGAAATTTGCAACGGTCCTTTCAATTTATGGACAAAAAAAAAACAACACATTTCTTCAAATGATAAGCATTATTGTTTTTTCAGGTTAGAGATAGATCTTTACAATTTTCTCATCTATGGAGTTGCCTGCTATATCAGATGAATATCTGTCGAGGAGCATTTAGCAATGCAAACTATAGCAACATAAATATTTAGTTTCCCAAGTCATTGTATAGTTATTTAATTTCACCGGCAAATATACAGTTTGTTGTATATCAACTTCACACCAAATGATAGAAAGCTTGGTTCACTCTGCCAGCAAAATACGTTGTGTGTTAAATCCTTTATCACAGCCGTTTTTATGTGACTATCAGCATTTATCAAAAAAATATTTATTAAAAAGTCCTTCTAGTGGTCCACCTATGTTTACTGATCAACCAAAAACAGAAAGAAAATAGAAAATGCTTCTGTACAAATCTGAATTTGCTTTGAAACAATCACTGATTAATTATTAACTTTAATAACTTCATAACTTTTTGTTACTTTTTAATTCTGCCAACTCTAATTTGTTTCTTTCATAATGAGCAATAATTTGGTCTGTTCAATTTCCTTTTAATACAATTATATGTTATGGTTATTAACTTATGATTTTTTTTAATAAAAGAATATTAAAAAGGGAGTGCATACTAACATATTTCATCCCCACACTGGAAACTCAATTAACCCTCTTTTTACCAAGTTTAAATCATTTTCTACAATATATTTTCTATGCATTGAAATCTCAAATGAGTTGTATTAATTTATTTCATAATAGTGAAAACAATAATATAAAAAACAAAAAAGAAAATTCAAATTCTCCTGAGAGTACAAAAAAAAATCAATAAAAATTTAAAATAAGTAATAATACGTATTGGTTGCAACTATTCATGTGGAAAATTAGATCTCAAATAATATATTTATGACTATATTAATAATATTTAAAAAACTAAAAGCTTTACTTCTTAAAAAATCACAATTTTCAAATCTAATGATACAAAAAAGTATGAAAACAAAATTAAAATCCTAGGCTGTCTTATTAATTTACTGCAAAATGAAAGTAAGACAAAAATAAATAAGAAAATCCAAATTACTAAAAATACATCTGATTTCTCATATGCTAGATCGTGTTATCCAAAGGGCAGTAGGCATATTTCCAGGGAAAAAGGAAATTTGTATGAATTTTCAGCTATGATAACCTGTAAAACATTGTTCAGTTTCATATATGAATATTAAATGAGACAAAACTCTCCATACAGTAGTGCCATTCAGTGCAAGCCAGAGTAATCAATGGATGCCACAAATCTTGTGCATAAAATCCCTATCTACTATTATCCAATATCCCTAGACTAGTTTCTGGCTTGTAGTCTTCGACAGTGAGGAGCCTTGGATCTGAGAGCATTGCACTTAGATCTTAGGATTTAATGCAACTGAGTGGCACTACTTTATGGGGAGTTTTACCCGTTTTAATAACAGTTATGAGCAAGCATAAGAAATAGTGATCATGTGATGTTTAATGGTTTAACATTAAATGGTCTGCAATAATGCTATGAATGTAGACAGTAAAAAAGAATTTTTAATAGATGTAATTAAAACAGTTAATATAATTCATTATTTAATCATACTAAAAATTTTTTTGCTAATTAAAATAATGATTGCTAGATTTATACTACTTTTATATGATACGACTGTTTTAATGACATATACAAAAGTTATAGAACCAATAATAATATATAATATATTGAGCCGATAATTTCGATCGGCTGATGTTATATTTCTGTGTATGTAAATGTACTTATATACACATATATATTAGGTATAAAATAAGAAATAAATGCTGTGGGTATAGAACGTTTTTTTGATATTATTTATTAGTTTTTTATAGTAGGTTTTGGTATTATTTATTAGTTTTTTTTTATTGGGATTTTAAAAATATAAAAAAAAAACAAAAAGAAAAGAAAAAGACAAAATGGTAGATTAGTTCTTCTTCTTCTTCCACAGCTTGATTAATCCCACATCAAGTGGGGTCGCTGGTGCGGATCAGTCTTCTCCAGGCTACTCGATCTAAAGTCATTTCCTCCCTAAATGACATCTCCTGCAAGTCCTTTCTCACTCGATCAATCCATCTGATCTTAGGTCTACCCCTGGGTCTTTCCCCCGGTGGTTCCATCTCCAAAATCTTCCTTCCAATGTAATTTTCTTCTCTTCTCTTAACATGACCAAACCACCTCAACCTTGATTCTTTCATTTTTTCACTGATCATTCTCACTCTCATATTTTCTCGAATTACTTCATTTTTCACTTTGTCCTTTCTAGTGAGGCCCGAGGCAAACCTAAGCATTCTCATTTCTGTTACACATTGCTTGTCTTCTATTTTCTTAGTGATCGGCCATGTTTCTGTACCATACATCAGTGCCGGACACACCACAGTTTTATATACTTTTCCTTTCAATCTTGCACTTATTCTCCTATCGCAGAGTATCCCAGAGACCCTTCTCCAATTATTCCAACCAGCTTGAGTTCTCCCAACAACTTCTCCATCCAGTGATCCATCTTTATTCATCCAGGCCCCGAGATATTTAAATTTTTCAGCCTCAGGCAACTTCTTTCCCCCTAACAAAATGCTTCCTCCACATTACCACAGAAGAGCACTTCAGTTTTATTTCTGCTAATTCTCATTCCTCCTTCCTCCAGTGCTTTCCTCCACTCTTCTATCCTATCCTGAGCTTCCTTGATGTTTTGAGTTGCAATCACTATATCATCGGCATACATCATGTTCCAGGGTGCTTCCCTACGAATATCCTGTTAGAACATCAATAACGATATTAAATAGTAGGGGACTCAGGGCTGATCCCTGATGCACACCCACTTTCACCTGAAATGAGTCTGTTTCTCCTGAACTACATCTCACACTGGTTTGACAGCCTTGATACATATCTTGGATCAGACGAATGTATTTTTCCTGAACCAGCTTTTTCCTTAGGCATCTCCAAAGTTCATCTCTAGGTACTCTATCAAATGCTTTTTCCAAATCAATGAATATTAGAACAATTTCTTGGTTGACTTCTCTATGTTTTTCTATAAGTTGCCGCAGTGCAAAAATTGCATCTGTGGTTCCTCTACCTGGCATAAAACCAAACTGTTCTTCACTGATGTCTATTTCCTGCCATAGCCTATTTGCTATTGGATTGAGAGATTACATCGAAAGTGATATTAAATATATATATATATATTTTGTTTTTGGAAACAATTTTTAATTAAATTTTCTAATCTGAAGGGAGGGAAGAGAGAAAAGAATTGTAATTAATTCTATTGTCGTGACTTCTAGTTGGAAGGTGTTAAAAGCAAAAAAGGAATTAAAGAAATGCAATCACTGGCCAGGAAATTGATCAAATAAAAGGATAATGGGTAAAAAAGACTATAAATAGAGAGAAAACCTATTGTATTAATTATTAGCTTATTAGTTTTCTTTTAATAAAAAGAAAATAACTATTATATAGAGGAAAAATGGAAACAAAAATGATTGAAGGCTAAACGAAATAGAATCCATCCCCAGCCAGGACACTGCTCCATTCCTAGATTTTCATCGAACCGGGAAACCACCTCATGGAACACCAAACCCCATAAGAGAAAGCAAGCTAGCCGGGGAACAAACTTTGCTGCAGAGAATCAACTTCCAAGAGATAAGGAGAAACATGTATGGATGTACACTGATCGATCAGGGTAACAGAAACTTTGTTATTGATTGAACTATAGATTGGTAAACTTAAAACATATCTATTTAGGATTATATTTAATCAGCCATGAACTATAAGTTGCGACAATAGAAGGGGTTTTTGTTATATATATTTATAATGTTTGTATCTACATTACCCAATTAGTTTATTTAAAATACGTAATTTATTTATATTTGTATTTTTTTAATTACGGAGGGTTTTTAACTAAATTTTGACGAAATTTTCAAGACTATTGAGAGAGGGTAAAATAATAATAATCCCATGAATGAATCCCAGAAATCGTTATCGAAATAGAATGTAAAAATGATTTAGAAAGCAAAAATGAAAAGTTTTAAGGGTTGAGTAAATATTGAAAGAGAGGGTAGGGGTTTAGTGTAATAACTGGCTCCTAATAGTAAGCACTTAGTCTCTATACTGGCCAAGATTTGGATCAGTTTGGGATATTTATATAAGTAAAAGGGCATGTTCCTTCGAGAAAGAAATACATATATTACTCTTCACCGTTGTTTGTTTGTTTTTTTAGAAAGGAAGAAGGTAGAGGGAGAATTATTAGTTATTTGTTTTACAAATGGTCTTGAATAAAAGAAAAGTAAATTATAATAAAGCGTATTATTAATTGAAACTTATAAAAGTGTACTTGTTTGTTCTTTAGCATTTGTATGCAATAATAAAACCTATTATCGTGTTGTATGTGTACGTATTAAAAATGGAATTGTAAAGGGGAAGTTTTGCTGGGTCTATCATACGTAACAAATTAACAGTCGCGGATATAAGATTCTCTTAATTTCGTGGCTCTAGATTCTTTTCCTAGTGGCGCCCTCATATGATAACGATTCCAGCTTTAATTAAAATTTTTACTTCTCAGCGTACGATCTTTTAAATACAAAAAGTAGTGGCACACTATATAGCTGTTTTGAGATACTGCCTGTAAACATTTATTTACAGAGGGGATAGCTGAAAATTTCTTAATATCGGATAGCAGTATGCGCTAGAAATATTTTTGTAACCAATAATAAATATAATTTTTTAGGTTTCAAATTCTTAGAATAATAGACTATAAGTTGCATTTGCAAAATGCACACACACACACACACACACACAATAAGTAAGTTGTTGTAAGTAACAAAAAAAATATTGAATATGTACTGGATCAAATAAAATTGATAAGGATGTGTTGCAACCCAATTAAAAACAAATGAAAAACTTCATAAGTACAATATGAATTGTATGATATAGGGATTTTCATGGTTAGGAAATGAACATATTCCATTACGTATTATTTGAGGCAAAAATTAAACAAATGAAAGCACAAACCTAACTTAAATCACCATTTTAAAAAGAAATATAATTACATGGGCAAATCTGTAAAAAATTTTCGAAATAAACTACAAAATTTTTAAGAAATCTCAAAATATTAATCATATACAGGAAACATGTAAATAACAAAAACTGGTTAAACAGAAATAATCAGCAAAATTTTGATCAAGCCTACAGCATAAAATATTTGAAGTAATAGGAGTACCAAATTTTCCATGCTGTAATGCCATGAAGTGCAAGCCTTCATAATAAATGGATGCAAGAAGTTTTGTGCATACAATGCCTATCTAGTTTCTATTTATCCAACATTCACCGACTTATTTCTGACTTGTGGCTTTCATCAGTGAGGAGCTTTAGATTTGAGAGTACTGCACCTAGATATTAGGATCTAATGCAACCCTCCAGCAGCCCCCTTTTAGTTATTTGGTAAAATCCAAGGCTCTTCACCGATGAAAACCACAAGCTAGAAACTAGTCTGGGGATGCCGAATGAGTAGGCACAAAAAATTGGGATTTTATGCACAAAGCTTCTTGCATCTATTGACTGAAATAGCAATGAAACAAATATTTCTATCTGATATAGGTAAGATTCATTATTATGCATTACAAGTCAAAAAAACATCCATAAACACTATAAATTTTGCAAATCTAATGTTTGTTAAGCATGATAAATTATTATTTTGCCTATCTTTACAGATTATAAAATAGAAGAAATAATCAACAATATAAATATATTTGTGGATCAAAATAAACTTGATTGGAAAAGATATATTGGCACAAGTACAAACAAAAGAGAATCCATGCTCAGATATATAAAAAAAAGAGTGTCTCAAAGATTCAATCTGTTACATTATTTCAAAGTCAGACAACAATACGTACAACGAAAGGTTTATGATGTCTACAGACCTAAAAAAGTTCTGGATAAAGCTGTAAAAAAATATTGAAGGCCATTCTATTAATGCCAAACTTTTTTTTTTACTTTACAAGCAGATGGAAAAATAATCATATGCAATTTTTTTCCATACTGATTGATATTCACTGGCTTTCTTATAGAAGACTATTTATTTCAACTTCAAAATGAATTACCAGATTTTTTGATGAGTAATGTTTATTATAATTGGAGAAGATACAAACAATTAGTCTATCTAGCAGATATAATTGCTGCATTAAATAACCTTAATTGGTCTTTACAGGATAAGAACATTTCTATATTTCATATCTAAAGTGAATGCCAAATTAGCAAGGATGAAGTTATGGAAAAAGCAGATTATTATTAATGGAAAATGTGTGTGTTTTAGTATCTTCATAAAATTCTCATATGTTCAAATGGACAAAATGATAGCATAAAAACTATTATAAAGCAGCATTTACAAAGCAAATAAATATCTGGAAAAGTATTTCTCTGAATTGGATGTTAATGCTGAGTGAATATGACACCCTTTCAGTATCAACAATGATAGAACAATTTTTAGAATTAATTTTATTATGATTTCCTAAAAATAAACATGACATGAACACCATTTCTTATGTTTGCACAAGCTGTTAAAATAAAGGTCAAATTCTCCATACAGTAGTGCCACCCAGTGAACGCCAGAGCACTCAATGGATGCATAAAAATTTGTGCACAAAATTCCTATCCAGTGCCTACTCATCCAATATCCCCAGACTAGTTTCTAGCTTGTGGCTTCCATCAGTGAGAAGCCTTGGATCTGAAAGTACTGCATCTAGATCTTAGGATCTAATGTGACACTTTAAAAGCCACCTTTTACCTATTTAGTTAGAGTATAAAACTATTAAGTCCAAAATTAAACACGCCTTCAATTCAAGCTCATTTTCTTGTATAGTCATAAAGATCTGATCCCAGTTCAGCATCTATACAGTTTGGTATCTTTGGTTCTTCACTAACCACAATCAACATCATGCCATTGGGCAAGATTAGTATTAAACCACTAAAGATTACAGGATCACCATTTTGTATGCTTACACAAGCTGTTAAAACAAAACTCTCCATACAGCAGTGATACCCAATGCAATCTAGAGTAATTAATGGATGCAAGGTTTGTGCATAAAATCCTTATCTATTGCCTACTCATCCAATATCTACAGACTAGTTTCTAGCTAATTAAAAGTATATAGTGCTTTATGATCTAAATAAAAACTATGACTATCCATAACAACACTTGTAATCTTAATTTAAAACATATTTGCGGCAGTTCATGGACTACATGTAACCAATGACTACCCAGGACTGTACAGCATGCTTCTATAGACCTACATGCAAAATGGATTGTAAGTTCCTTTCACCTGGGATAGCTTTGTTTATTTTATTATTTCTGGACTAATAAAACTGACCGGTTAAAGATTTAGCTTTTCAATCTGTTTTATGCCTCATTCTGTAAATGGCATGAGAGTATATTATTGAATATAATTATTACATTTACTTTCTTTTGATAAACCTATCCAATTATGACATTGTCATGGAGTTATCACTGATGGCAATTGGTTCTTGAACATTTTCTTCCAGTGTTGTCTATATAATTGAGTCATGTACCTAAGTTGCTACTTCCAGTCTCAGAATCTCTTCTGGTTTTCTCTGGGATTTTTTTCAGATCTAAACTCCAACAGCAGTTGATATTTATGCCTATATTTCATTACTGATTTTTAAGGTATATTCTTGGAGAAATATAGAAGTTGTCTATCTATAAAAAAGATATATTCTTGTAGACCTGATTTTCCGACAATGATAGCGGGAACCTATTTATCACTATGATCATATATGGTATAGAACCTTCGAGCATTAAATTAAGCCCTTTAGTATATGTTTAGGGGTCAGACATGTTCCATTTGTTTTAGCCAAATAACTTCTTATTGGCTGATGTGATTGAAGTTTCTGTAAATTATATATATATATATGTAGACATTATTTCACAGCAAGGTTTTGTTAAAGTTTACATATACTTTTGGTCTATCTTGTTTGTAGTGTAGTTTTGTTTATCTTTGAACAGGTTCTTTTGAGGCTAAAACCGGATCACATGTTGATTCAATAAAGATGTTTATGCAATTGTCAAAATAAAACTAAAACTAGAGTATGTCAGCAGTTTGACTCATGGATTATGCTTCATGTTGCAGTTGAAGCAATTCCTCAGGGCATCTTCCACAGTCTTTGAATTCACAGGCCAATTTTCTAAGCTCAGAAGACTAATCTAAAACAATTTTATCATTTTCTTGATTTCAAATGTTGAAATGGCACTCTTGTGGTATTCGTACAAGTTTGGGGCAAGTGTCCATAAGTAAATCAATTAGCTGTTTAAATGTTACATCCGAAAGAGGTGGGGCAGTCAGAGAATAAAGTAATTTTTGCTTTGCTTTTGGGAAGAATTTTAATTGCTCCATGAGCCAATTTCATCAAATTCTAATAAACAACATTGCCATCATAATTCTTCTTTCTTTTCCATAATGTGTGTGTGTGTGGGGGGGGGGGTATCAATAGTATTTAAAGTTTCCAGATGAAATTTAAGGTGAAAATGAGATTCTTAAAGACTATACCTTACCCTTCTTTTGCTAATAATGACAAGCTTTTTTCCTCTTGTGTTCTTAATCCTAATTTTTAATTTTATTAGATATTGGTATACTAAGCTAAATGGGTCAATTCTGCTGCATCTGGAGACCCATATATAGTTCATGAGTAAGTTTATAACAAGATTTATATACACAGTAATTTAGATTCATTAACTTGATAAGATCAATAAGTCTATCATTACATGTTTGTTAACTTTAATTTATAAGAATTCCCACAACTAGATTTAGGCATGAATAAAAATAGTAATAAGTCCAATTCAGTAATATGCTGAAATCTAGGTTACCAGGATGCATTATCACACTCTATCTGTCATATCATGATAATCCTAATTTACATTATCCATTGCTATAGCATTTTGGGTAAAACATAAGCATTGCCGCTAATAATTTTGAGATAAATATTAATCAGAATATATACTCCTATAAATATGAAAATTATAGAAATTCATAAAAAAATAATTGTCCTTTTCATTTATGTTTGTAATAAATTGGCTGAAACATTTTGAATGTTGAATCAAGAAAAGATTTATGTATTTATTTTCATTAAACAACAGCCATGTAATTGATAAGAAAAAAAAAATGATATCCCATTCTCAAGTAAGTGGAATATTTAAATAGCTGATACACCTATAAATACTGCAGAATATCCTGCCAACCCACTAATGCTATGAATCTGGGTTTTCAAGTTGAAAGCATGCTCAACTACGGTTTAATAAAAATAAATACATATAATAAACCTTTTCTATAACCAACGTTTGAAATGTTTTGACCAATTTATTAAAAAAAATAGATTATAAGCCTTTTCTTTGTCAATAGTTGGCTTACTTTAGTGCTGGTTTACATTATTTTTAGTTAAAGATTTGGTCTAGCAATCAATTTTTTCCTGTCCTGTGATTAGCAAGAGATCAATTTCTTGAGTCTAATTATTTCATATACAATACTTTAAAAGAAATGAGACAAACATGATAATAATAACGAAAGTAAAGTTATCTACAAAAAAAAAAAGCTAGTAATTTCACTGATTATTAAAAGCAATTAAGGAAATGAAATAGAAGAATAGATTTTTTTTTAAAAAAGAAGAAATATGAGAAATAAATAAGACATACTCTAATGGATAGAAGAATACTGTGAAACATAAAAAGTGTATATGTGTGTGGGGGAATCTTAGTTTTGCTGAAAATTCATTAATTATAAAAGTAAAATTGAAAATTAAATCTTAGATATAGCTGTTAAAAATATATTGTGAATTAAGAAAAAATATATTGTGAATTAAGAAAGGAGCTACCTAATGGTTAGAAGAAAAAAAAAATTACAACATTAATGATAACAAAAATAATAACTGTTCATTATTTGACTAAGAATTAGTATACTTTCATTAAATTTGATAAATTGTAAGTTCATAGAAAATAAAGAGACTCAGATAGATTGTTTACCTACCAATGTAGCTGAATGTTGTATTTAGTTGATTAATTCATTGAACTACAATAGTCCATTTCAATAACATTAAAAATGTTCACTTCCACTACATGTAGAATATTATTTAAGTGCTAATGCACTTTTTTGTGCCACTAACTATTTATTGTTATAATCTCATTAAAATATATATATACACACAAATAAATGAAGGATAAATGCAAGTAATATAATATTTCTAATAGATTACTTTTTACAATGCTTTTTACAACCCATTATTGACAGTTTCGATTGCTGCAGCTATCTTCTTCAGTAACTATTTATTGTTCTTATAATCTCATTGAAATATATATATATATACACACAAATAAATGAAGGATAAATGCAAGTAATATTTCTAATAGATTACTTTTTACAATGCTTTTTACAACTCATTATTGACAGTTTCGATCGCCCCAGCTATCTTCTTCAGAGCTTCTACTTATATTCACAAACCTTAACCACATCACACTATTGATGGTTTTGATTGCCCCAGCAATAATAGTGGGTTGTAAAAAACATTGTAAAAAGTAATAAAGAACATAAATGATATTAATATTATATAGATTTTGCAATGCAATAAGAAAGATAAAGTTATATTCCTAATAGTTCTTACTAAAATTTATAACTAAATTGATCATTACTATTATTTTTCTAATTCTCCCTCCTTTTTATTTTGCCTTATGGTCTTTGGACTCAATTGCTAAAAGCCTCCCACACAACTGTGAACTAATTGTAGAAATGTGACCACATTTCTATTCTTTAATTACACCATGCAGTAATCTAGACTCCAAATTTATTTTATTTGACTTCTAACCTTTTATTTCTTTTGTCTTTTTAACTTTGTTTCTTTCTTCTGGAATTAGAAAGGCCATATTTACTTAGAAGTAGTTGCTGATTTATAATCTACTAATTGTGGTGATAATGTTAAGATTTTTATGTGAATTTACCAAAAAAAAAAAAAGACTATTCTTCTATAAATTTTGTTAAGAGGTAAATTTGTATTCACCCATAAGCATTTGAACAAATCAGCAATTATACCTACGGAGCAGCAATGACTCTTCTGTAAGTGCAACATTTACATTTGCATGATTTATACATTTTAAGAGGTGGCAAAAATGAAAAAAAAAGGCAGGTAAATTATAGAAAATTAAAAATATAAAAAATTATTTTAGAAA
Organism: Epiperipatus broadwayi; assembly: GCA_028023455.1. Lineage (NCBI taxonomy): Eukaryota > Metazoa > Onychophora > Udeonychophora > Euonychophora > Peripatidae > Epiperipatus > Epiperipatus broadwayi. The sequence goes on from JAQFVV010014143.1 coordinate 22,792, forward strand.
CTATATTGTTTAATTATTCCTGATCAAAAATCAACTTTGCAATATCATTAAGATTATTTTCATATCAAATGCTATATATAGAGCTCACAAAATAAGCTCTTAACAAGCTTTGAGAATATCCCCAACCCTAGACCGATTTCTGTTACTGGCATTATCAGTGAGATGCTAGGATATTCAAGCATTAGATTAAAAATACCAGGACAAGCCCAACACTTTGTCTAATGTATAACTATTAAGTAGAAAATTTGAAATTTTCAGACATCCACATGTCTTCCAATCAGCTATATAACTTAAATAGCTCTATGGGACTGAACTAAGTTCAGATATACCATATATTAAAAGCGTTAGCAATATAAAATCACCAAAGCCTTAATAGCAAAAAATAAAATTACAAAAAAATGAAGTCAGATGTCACATGACTTAATTTAATAAGCTTGTATTTACAAATGTTATATATAGAGCCCACAAATCAAGCTTTGAGAATATCCCCAACCCCAGACCAGTTTCTGCTACTGGCATCATCAGTGAGGTGCTAATATCAAATGCTTTATTTGTATAATAAATTATTCGTAAATCATAATTAATCACTTAAATAATATAATGCTATGTTGTATTATCATGTCTAAAATGGCACTTTCATAGGTGAAAATTATTACTTGTCACCACAAAGTATCCATATTATCAGTACTTATAATCACAAAACTTTCCACCAGGTCTTCATTTCTCAAATTCATTGCAGCACATGATTTGACACTAGATTTAAAAAACAAAGCAGAAAATGTTCTGTTCTTGTTAACTGTTTCCGAACAATAAGCAGGTGACCCACATGTCTTATTTGATTGGTCAAAATGCTTTCTTTTTTTAATGATGTAAAAACTATAAGCATGACATCAACAGAAATACAGGCATTTTATACATCTTTCACATAGTTATCTAAGGCTGTCTTTAAAAAAAAAAATCCGATGAAAAGTGGATTTTTTTATTAATTTTTTTCATAACAGACACATTTAATTTTTTTTTTGATCAATTTTGTAATTTCCACGAAGTGATAAAGACAGAAAGTTTTTATCAGCCTAAAATATGCTTTTATCAAATTAAAAGTACGCTGATTCACAAACAAGCCCTTCCATGGAGTCTAAACGTAATCGCAGAATAACGGACTCGTAAGTATACAATTTTAATTTTTTGAATAATATTTTAATTTTTTTTTAAATATTTGAAAAAAATCATTTAATTTTTATTAATTTGTGTTTATAGTGAGTGGTGAGTGTCTATATAAATTGTATATTTGTTTATGCTCACATGAATTCATATTGTACAGTAATTTTGTCTTCTAATATAATCCACTTATTTTATAAAAATAAACTTATTTTCTCAAAAGGTTTAATAATTTATTATTTATTATTATGTTCATATGGTGTGTTTGTGTTTACTCTTGCATGTTATATAACAAATAATGTTTTACTAAACTAATAATCAAATGTACAGAAAGATTGCATATGCAAGCAAAGAATCAAATTCTGATTCTTGCCTATGCCTTGATACTCATCTGTGGAGTAACTAATTTTGCCATATCATTCATCACATTATTTTCAAGTCTATAGCTAACAAATGGACTATATGCTAATACATTACATCTACGTGATAGTATAAATATAACAAGATAGCATCACTGGTGTGAATAAAGAATATAAACATCACTGATGTACACAAAAAAATATAAAATGAAATGAAACTAATTTTTTCAGTGATACAGTCAGTAGCCTATAATTTCTAGTTTTAGATAGACAAGGAGCCAATTGCTATGATGACAAATGCATATCTATCTTCTGGAAATGATTTGTTTGTATTTTTTATTAGGATAGATCTTTTTCTTATAGATGCCTTTGAGTTTTGGTAACTTTTGGGGTACATGATAAAAATGAATAATTCTTATGTGAATACTTTTGGAGATTCTAAAACTATGGATTATCTCAGGTAAGACATATATATGGTTTGAAAGATAATTTTGTAAGGAATACAAAGATATTATCACTGAAGATATAATTTAAACTTCGTTAATGATGTATTAGAATTTATGAACAAACAATAAAGTAATAATTATGTCAGATGTTGAAATTTCTTTTTTCCTTATTTTTAAATGGTTATCACTATTTGTCTTAGACTTATTGTTTCCACTGTTTTTCTAGTTTTGATTAATGTAAATTTTTTTTGCTCTAACATAATTAAAACTGAAGTTATTGTGAAAATTGTGTCTCAAGTCAGTTTTTAAAAAAATTCAATATGGCGCCCAAATCCCAAATAGGCTGATTTGTTGCTGTGTTTTAGTACTTTTGTTTTATGGAAGAAAAGTATTTCAGTGATTATTAAACAAGACATTTTGTTATAATTAATAGAATTTAAAACAAGTTGTAACTTTCAAAGAGTTACTATATTTAATAAAGGTAAAAAAAAACCTGTTAGGTGCTGGGCATCATATGTGGAAGTTAAATAATGAATACAATATTCAAAAGCAAGATGAAGTTTTGTACATATAAAAACGGAAACGTGTTGCATCTTCAATTTTTGGTCTCTCCTTCAATTATGTATTTCCTACCATTTATTAGACTATTTATCTTCTAACTAGATATGAAATAGTTTCTCTCAGGAAAAACATAACACACAAAATTAGATCGCACTAATTATTAATTTAATTATTCATTAACAAATATGTCATAAAACTGACATGAATATATTGCACATTAATATTTACTAACAAGTAGCTTCTAAGAGCTTATACAACTAATGGAAAATTAGTAAAATTTGTAAGTATTTCCTAAAAGCTATTTCAACTGAGATTACAGCTATCTTCTTTCGCCATTGATGTTTTTATAACTTCTCTTTTCAAACTCAAACAGTTCATTTTGTACTGCTTTAATTTTTTTTTTCAGCCAATCAAAATTCCAGGTTTCTTGGATAATAGTGTCTTTTATTACTTTATAAATAACAGCAATTCCTTAATCTGCTTTTTTTGTTGTTGTTGATGTTAATCTTGCTTATCTAAAATTTCATTTCCCTTTTACTTCTTACTATTGGTATGTTTTTTCATTTAATCAAAATTAGACATTTTTTACATCTGTAATTATAATATATAGGATATATGAGCACAGACTTTTACATGACTCACCACTCTATCTCATATCACTGTTACACTTGAACACATATATGTTGAAAAGTTTAAAGAAAATATTACTTAGAAAAACATTCTTATATTTTACTTAACATAAATGGTAAATATCTTCCTTTATACTAGAAGTACAGAGATGTTCATTTTAGCTTGTTGATGTAATTTTATCTGCAGTGATCTATATCTTCTAGTTCTGCCTTAAGTCCTACCATTAGTTTAATCTGGTTATTGTAGTACTATCTTCATGTTCTTGAATTCTAAATTTATCAATTGGTATGCTTGAACTTTCTTCTTCTTCAGTGTTAGTCTTGGCATTATATCTTCTACACTTGCTATCTATAATCAACACCATTTTGTGACCTTACTATCACCATATTTTTGGATATTATCTTTTTAATAAATTCTTTAATTGATGTTCCTCTTAACTTGTCTCTGACCAAAACAAGGACTTTCACACTAAATTTGCAACAACTGTTCTTCCTTTATGATAATTACTATTAACCAAAACAATTTAGTACATAGTTTTCTATCACCAGTAACCCCATTGGACCTTTTCTGGCTTCCATTGTTGTTGAATGTTGATGGAACAGTCAAATAGACATATATTCATGTATATTATTCACTCTCATTTTTGAAAGTGTCAGTTTTAACTGTTGCACATTTCATTCCATTATGCCTTTTGATTTTGTGGTTGGGAGATGGTAATAGGGGAGGCCTCCATCACTCTCATAATTTCTTTGAATCTGCTGACAATAAATGTGATGTTATTATCAGTGTCAAATAATTCTAGGTTATATATATATAGTAGAAAGAAAAGTTCTTTAAGCGTCTTAAGAGTTTTTTCAGAGCTGGGTTTTTTTTATCAATATACTAGTCTGTCCATTTATAGAAAGCCAATACATGACCATTAAAGTTCTGCATTAGCAGATGCACTTTTCCATAGTCTAGATACTTCATGCCATGGACAGTACCAGTACTCCTTTGACAGTAATTTCACTTTACTCTGGCATAATTTACACCATTTATTTGATTTGTCCATGTCTCTATCTATTCATAGCCATCAAACAGCACCATTAAGAGCATTTCCGTAACTATTCTAGGATGTCTATTATATAATTTTAAGATCCTACTTTTTCACTTGGTCATATTAATAACTTAGTTACACTGAAAATTACACAGATCAAATGATGACACTTCCCTCCTAACATAAGATAGTGGAAAGACCAACCTTCTCTTATCTACTTCAATAGAATTTATCATTCCTAGTCTATATATCAAATGCACTGGTAAGGTTTTCAGAATTTATACTATCTATATAACCAACCCGTTAATTATGAGAACTGTTCTGATTTATCAGAAAATTTAGATAATTCATCTTTATGTGTAGTATCTCTTTTTAGATGTCAAACAATAATCATAGAATGGTAAAAGGTTCTGCCTTCTTAACATTTAAAACATAATATCGTCATGTACAGGCTTATCTCTTGCCAGGACTACTTAGCTTTTGAGTTCCATAACTACTTTGAATCACCTTCCATCAGATATTAATGGAATTTTGCAATATTCAAAAATGATACCCTGCATTAGTTATTATCATTTCATTCTCATTATTATACATTATATCTGTTTTACTAAATATGATGAAGCATCAATAGTGTTAATTTGGGATGATTCTATCTGGACCTGCCCCATATCCATTTATCCTTCTTCGTTAACATGTAAACAAGTCTAGATTCATAGGGTTCCCCATTAAAAAAACAAAAAAGTTTATGATCCCTCAAAATATCTGTAATTCCTTACTAATGTAGAATATTTTGCCTTCATCACTATTTTTGCTTTCTAGTGTAATAATTTCTTTTTTGCAGTCACCAAATAACCCAGAATTGCCACCTGACTTTTCCATATACATTTTTTCCTCATTAAGTTTAATTTCCAAAAATTTTCCAATCTCTTGAGCTTCTTTTATGTTGACACAAATTTTCCACTGCCTAGCAATTATCAAAATATCATCAAAGTATGGTCCACAACTTGCATTTCAGGTTAAAGAGTACCCTTGTCTAGAATATATCAGGAATAATAATTACATCTAAAAAAAGCCACTCTAAAAATCGGAATAAGAATGTTTGTAGTTTTTTCACTCACAAAAACTCACTGGAATACAATTTTTAAGTCTTATTTTGCAGAAAATAAACAATTTTAGGATAAAGCTGAGACCCATTTACATTAGGCAATGGATACATGCCCTTTCTAATATATAAATTTCACCATCTGGCATCAAGATAAGCACTATTAAAGTTACTTATTCTGATTTCTCTACTAGTTCCAGTAATACATTTTTCCTAACACTTATTCACCACATTGTTCATTGTTAATGGAAAATTGACAATTTCATTTTTTATAACTCCCTTATCATTTTTAAACAAATTAGGATATCTCACACATCTACTTTTCCCACTATACAAAGCTTTGTATCTAGGGATTGGTTCAATATGGATATTTATAATGTAGATATCTTGCAATTCTTTAAACTCACTGAAATTCATAATTCCCTCTGCAATGGTACTTTATTTCTATTTACAACTTTAGATATTAAATCTGAATTTCTCAAACGTAAGTCATAGTTAATTTTCTCTGAAATTTCCTTCCAATCATTCTCTGATATTATAGATATACCAGATCCACTATCTATCTGCCTTTATCTTCATGAAATTATGTATAGTGGAACCATGACATTAGCGTAACAAAATAAGGTACTTCAATTAAATGCAATCCAAAAAATGTAAAGAAACAAAAAAAAAAAAAAATTAAAATTCATGAATAAATTTTATGAGTCTGTATCATTTAAAGTATAGAGGCAGCCATTTTTCCTTTTCCATCTTGGTGCGTGCTCAGTTGATCTAATGTTTTCAAATATTGCCATCTTAATATCTTACACAAATTCATTTATGAATCATGTTTTCATCATGATTTAAGTAGAATAAAAGCACATGCATTTTTTTCCTTCACTTTTTTGTGGAAAAAATTTGATGTAGTACAGCATTTCATTTAATAAAATATTCTCCAAGTATTGTGTTTGGTTAGGCTTACAGGTTCAGTTCCAAACCAACAGACAAATGATGACGACTACTTAACAATTAATATGTACAATTTAGTAGTTACAAAAAATATACACACGCTAATTAAGCAAACCAATATAGTTTATCCAATTGAATGCTGAGGTAGTCATGCCGAGTAATGGTACTCACTTTCAGCTAAATAAGTAGCCTGCCTTTCCAGCTGTATTGGACAGCCTGCCTCGAGTCAGTTGTGGATGTAGCAGTTTCCTGTCCCTGTGTGGACTTGCCTTACTGCATGGATGTCGCAATAATGATTAGAGAAATTAACCTTGCTGACGGCGAGGGTTTATTGGAGAGTATGTTCAATCATTCAGGTTGAAGTAATTGCTCTCTGCCTTACCTCCAACAGACTGACTATTTTAAGGTAGACCCCCTACCTTACTGTAAAAATGTGGATTTGGTACGCAACCCCCAGTGAAGGATTTAATCCCATTGGGTAGCAACTGGGTGAAATATTTTTCTTACCTAATATACTGAAACTTAATAATTTCATAGTAAAAAATAAAAAAATTCATGTTCCAAATCGTATGTTCAGAAGTAATTAATCACCATCTGTTAAAGAAATAATGAAAACAAAATTCTTATCTCATTGATGCTTGCATGGTAGAAATTGTTAAAGTTATAACCATTGCTAAAAGATAATTTTTTTTCATAAAAAAGCGAAAATATATTGAATTTATGTATAGAAGATATGAAGTAGAAAGTTTTTGCAGATAATCTTACATTGCACCAGAAAGATTACAGTCTGTGAGAACAGCTTAGCTGAGAATCAGAAATAAATAACTCCAGATCATTCACTGTAAGTAGGATATGAATTCTGAAGATGATACAAACTTGAAAACATCAAAACTGAACATGTGTGGAGATTATATTTCTTGTATAATTAAAAAAACATATTGAAGGAAAAGGAAAATTATACAGAACAAGCATTTAAAATGAAATGGGGTTATTCTGATAAACAGTCACTTCAGAAAGTCAAGTCTGAAAATTTTATTGACCGCACATAAGAAAATGATAACAGTCCAATAAAATTGTTTTTTTAGTGGCTATGAAAGAGTAAATACGTACACAGTAAATATAAGCTGTATATGTAAATCTGCTGTCTCAATTCATTATTCATAGCAGTAGTATTATTTAAAAATGTTTTCATTACAATCTTAATTTGTATATAAAAACTTAGCATTTAAAAATGTGTGTTCTGTATATATATATACATGTACATTGAAGCTATATACCTACACAAACCTATCAACTAAGGAATAGAATAAAATATGGCAGATGTTGGACTCTTTTACATATATAAAAAACATTTAAAGAGAGATACTGTATTTAATGGGGATATTGTTTTTGTATTCTTATTTGTAATTGTCATATCTGACTCTACCTTCAGAAGTGGACTATTCCAGATTCCTGGCCTGATTGGCTAGCACCCAGTTGCTATCCAATGGGATTAAAACCTTCACTGGGGTTCGCACACCGACGTGTGTTTCCAGTAAGGTAGGGGATCTGCCTTTAAATAGTCAGCCTTTTGGAGGCAATGCAGAGAGCAATTACTTCTGTTAACCTGAACGACAGACTGTGCTCTCCATTAAACCTTCTGCCATCAGCAAAGGTATTTATCTAGTCATTATTGAGACATCCACCAGTGAGGCAAGTCCACCTATGGACTGGAAACTGCTACCTCTGAACTAGAGCCAACTCGAGGCAAGCTAACTACATAGCTGGAAGAGTCTTACTAGAACTCACGATGCAGGCTAGTCATTAGCTGGAAACGAGTTCCTTACTCCGCATAACTATCTCAGCATTGAAGCATATCAACTGTATTTGTACATTTGTTTAACTAATGTGTGTATATACTTTATATTAATAAATTGTACATATTAATTGCTGAATAGTTGTTCTTTTTGTATCTTTTGGTTTGGAAACGAACCTGCAAGCCTAACCAAACAAAACAGTAATATTGCCCTTAAATTCTAGATATCCGTACGATTTCTTTTTCTTATAGACTTTTGCAAACTGACCCCACAAATTACAACTGCAACAAGTTTTATTTAAAAACAAAACAAAATAAAGATGAACTGCAGTAAATCCCCCTCCCCTTCCAGTAAATGTTAATGTGTGAACAATATATAATAAAATATATGAAAATGTGCTTTTCAATTTATTATTCATAATTGCGTTATTATTTATTTTTGTAATTTTGTTTAGACTATAATCGTAATTTCTATATGCAAACTATACATGTTAAATTTATGTCTGTGTTGAACAAATTGTAATGGTCAGATTTGCCTATTTCGCTAACATGATGCAGAATTCGAACCCTAGACATGAAACTTAACACATTAGGAGGGGTTGCCTCCCAGAAATCTTAAGCTCGAATCCAATGTCAGAGCTCCACAGTACCACCTACATGACAGCATATCTGATACTTCAAATAGCATAGTTTCTTGTTGGTGCTGGTGGTCAGTGAGAAACAAGAGACTCTAAATTAAATAACCCTGGGTTCGCCTAACAAGAACTATAGATGTGCCAAAGATACCTATCATTGGATATGGTATTTAATTTAGACCATTGGGATAAATAAATAAAAGAATTGTAATTAACCAATTCAAATATAATATTTATTAGACATCAATTTATAAACAACATCAGCTATACAAATTTGATAGCTATATAAAATATTTCTTTTACGGTACTTCATACTTGGGTTGAAAGTTATTATATTGTGCCTAATTGTACTATGATATTATAAGCATGTGTGAGCTATGCAAAGCACTAAAGAAAACTTAAGTGAATTAAAACTAATTAAAATAGTAAGGAAAATCTTTGTACTTGACAGGAGAATAATTTGGGCGAATTGTGGAGTTTTAAATATAAGACAGAACTACACTGAATGTTATGCGAATAAATGTAATAATAAATTCATAATAAAAGTATTTGGTGATGCCAGCGAGATACAATACTAAGGATGGAGTGTGGTATGTTGATACCGTGGCTTTACAAAAGATACAAAGTAGATAAAATAATTATGGTCATGGATAGATATTTTGTCATTTGTCCCGGAGATCTCTAATCACCTTAGACAGCCCAAGCCTGGCCCACACCCAGGAGCTTTGTGACTGTAGTGACGTATATGTAACATTCCCATGTGAGACATTCCATGTCACACTACTGGAAATCAGCGAGGAAAAGGGTACGGTCTAAGCTGTTGATGCCCTTGGAAAAGTAGCAAAGCAAATCTCAACACTCCAGCATGTTCACTGGCAACACACAATTAATTATAAAATATCTATAAATAATAAAATGGGCAGAATAGCTCTCTCTTAATTTTGATTTTCTGATGGCCCACATACTCCCATCAAATTTAAATAAATAAAATAATTATCTGAAATTGATTTACGTAAGACATGAAAATATAAAATATATTTTAATTTCAATTAAAATAGGGAGGGAAATGCATGATTACAGTTTTAATAAAATTAGTGAGGCAACCAAGCATTTATATAAAACTTCCCTATGTAACTCGCACATGCTTGAGTAGATTAATTTAAAATATTTCACATAGAATTTATGGAGGAAATATATTTAGATAAGAATGGATATTATACTAGTACTTTCGTTCTCAGTGAAAACTTTATAGAGAATAAACCCTCAGACGAATGAGCCATTGAGATATTTAAAACAAATAGTAAGAGGGGGAATTTTTTTTTTTTCAAGGGTCATAGCATCGGCCGGGATGCGAACCCGCAACCCGGGCAACTGCTTGTAAGGCAGTCACGCTGACCTCTCGACCACCAACGCAAGACTAAGAGGGGTAATTTAACATTTAAAACCGTATCAAAACAGCTCTTTGTAAAATAGTATTGGTTGTAGTCTTATGGACAAAGACGCCGCTCGATGGCGCAGTTTACGTGCTAAAGCACATAAAAATTCCGTTTCCGCGGCCGACACATTCGAACCCGCGTTTTCTATAATACAACTTTTTTGTTGTGCTACAGATTGCAGGCCGCTATGTTGCATCACAGTACAGCATGTATGTCGCATCGCAGCAAATAAATTTGGCAAATTCGCACAGTTTATACAATTGTTATGGCTTGGTGAGAGGGTGTATGTATTTGAATTGGATTGAAATGTAGTTTTTATAGAATTTTTTTTTTTTTAAGTATTGAAATGTTCAGATTTTCTTAAGTAAGAATTATCCGACTCTTTACACCATTCTGTAATGAAGTTTTAAATGGCAAAATCTTGTCCAGATAGATGTGTAAAATCATTTGGAATTAGGTAACGCATCAAGTAACGTACTGTTCATAACATTCCACGAGACCAACAATATGGCGCAGGAAATCGCACATCTTGTTTGATTCTGTGATTTACAAACAAAAGAACCCTAACCCTAAATCTAAACCTAAACCTAATCCTAAAAATAACTAACCCTAAAGCTAACCCTAACAACTTTTACTTTGTTGTCATTCTATTTGAAGTAAAAAATAGCGGTAACACGATACTAATATCTGTTTGTCTGTAAAAATTAAAATGTAAAATGAAGACTAAGAAAGTAAAAAATAGCGGTAACACAATAATATCTGTTTCTCTGTAAAAATTAAAATGTAAAACGAAGACTAAGAACTTTTACTTTTTATTCTGATTATGAGTTTTTAAACAACAACAACAAAAAGACGTAACTCCCCCTAAAAAAAAATCCGATTGAAAATTGTTTTTGCTAATAAAGCAAAATAAAAAACAAGAATTAAATTATAATTTGTTGATTTTATTTTACATTTATTGTTATCATTTAATTTGTATATGTTAATAACAAAAAAATATTTAAAAAACATGATTTTTTTAATTTTTTTTATTTTCGCATTACAAAAAACACATCAAAATGATTAAAATCAATGGCCTGGGAATGTTCATATTTAATAGTTTTAGCGTGATAATGGTGCCATCGAACGGTGTCTTTTTCCATAATACTACAACCATAGCATTAAAAAAAGAATGGTTGGATCGATCAGCGGGGTTTATTCAAGCACATTATAATAAAGAATAAAATGAGACATTAAACAGATATATAAAGAAATATTAACCCAAGTAGGAATTAAACATGCATTAACAGATAAGAACCAAATGAATAAATACAATTATTAAATACAATAAAAGGTAGCTACAGATTGGAATTGTTTAGGAGATATCTCTGGTTAATTTTTATATTATCTCAGCTTTTAAAAAACAGTTCATGTGCAATTACGAAGAGTTTAATGAGTTTCTTGGGCAGCTTCAGTTCATTCTTAAGTCTATGGATCTAATGGGCTTCAGCAGCATTATTTAGACAGGACTGAAGATGTATGTTTTATCAGCAGCATTCCGACCTATTAGGATGGTTAAGTTGTGCATTAGATGGTATAACAAGATGTCAGATGGTGAATGATGGATGGCAAGCTAGCCTTTACCGAGGGAAAACAGCATACTGCCTTTTTCTACTCCATCATTTTAAGGTTGTGTACGACTGATTTCATAATATTATGTCCCAAATTTGGCATTGGCTTCTTAATGATTGGCCTAAGATTTTATATTATGCCTCTTAAATCTAAACACAAAGGTTGGTTGTAGAATATTAATGATAGTTACTGGTGTGACTATGTTTATCACTTAGCATTATGTAATTCTAAGGCAGTATGTAATTTGCTTATACTGTATGTTTCTTATATATTTACACTTAGTATTACTTATACATTGGATTCTGATACTGATCTTCATTTACTATATTCATTTATATCCATCACCCCTATTATCCATTTATTCTGTATCATAATATTTGAAATACAAGCACTCTTCATATAACTGGAGCCTAATTGTAAATATAGGAAATTTGAACTCAGACTTTCAAGCACCTTTCAACTATCTACACTATCTCATATCACTGATACACATGATCACACAGATGTAGAAAAGATCAATAATCACCAATATACACACCAGGTATATGAAGAGTGCCTGTATTTCAAATATTACACATTAAGCCAGCATCCTGACCAACCTCTTCTATGTATTTAAACTGATATGGTCCTGTACATGAGGGATGAGTGACTTGAGGTCAACATGGGCATGACAACAATATTGGCATCAGCATGGGATTTGGGTTTTCCATCATTAAATTTTCAATGGTATAGATGGCTGAAGAGTTGGAGGTTGGAGTAGATTGAAGCCTGTCCATTAAAGTATGAAGATTTGCTATCTTAATATAAACTGAGCACTGATTAAATATGTGTGTGAGGGATGCTAACTGAATGAACAGATGAGTGCTGGTTCAGCACGAAATACGGATATTGGTGATTATTGATCTATTCTACACGTGTGTGATCATGTGTATCAGTGACATGAAATAGTGTGGATAGTTGAAAGATGCTTGAAAGTCTGAATTCAAATCACCTATATTTATTTATATATATTTTACATTAATTTAAATAAAATATTTATAAACCAATAGCTTTTAATGTTAAAATTCCCAGAGTTTATTTTAGTCTATGGTTTGATTGAATCAACCATTAGAAACAGTTGTTATAGCTCACTTATCAAATTCAAATAGTTTGTTTTATACTACTTGGTTTTTTTTTTTTCAACTAATCACAATCCATATTACTTAAATCAAATTTTCTTGATTAACTTCTCTTATTCTGGGTTTTTTTTTTGATCACTTAATTTAGCTAAAAGATGACTCTTATTACTAACTATATATATATTGTATTTAATTAAAATTATATACTCTATTACGTTCATCGTCACAGGAAAAACATAATTATGTTCATCATCATCGGAAAACTGTAAGAAATTTTATTATAAACCTTCTTACATTTTATTTATATATATGTAGTAAAAGGCAAATTAAATGAATGTACCAAAACTCATGGTAATCTCCAATTCGAATCCCAATCAATTTTAATATGAGTTTTAAAATGTTAAGTAATAATTTGAGAATGAAAAGGCGGCAAAATTCGTAACGCAGTAGAAAGAAGCAAGATTAATTTTAAATACATAAAATCTAACAACGAAATCAGAGTTTTAATTTAAAATAATAAATAATAGAAGAGAAATAAAATGTAAAACAATCTGAAACAAGTATTCAAAGATAAATTTAAAAATCTATTAAAATTTTTCACGTATATTAATATTAAAACATTTTTTAAAAAAAAATGTGCATATATATAAATAAAATGATTGCTAAACTACTACAGGAAATAATAAAAATCATACAGTAAAATGAATTAAAAACTGAGCAGGAAGAAAATGTAAAGCACTTATTTTTAAATTTAAAAAAATTAAGTTATATATTTCTGTGATTTATATATTGGTGTGTGTTAGAAAGCAGGTGGTTGTGAGTGGTGGCAAAAGTAATGCTTTAATTACTTTTGACACTTTTTCAAAAAACAGGAAAATGGTAATAAAAGAATTTCAATAACACTTGTTTTCAAAAAGTAAGTAAAAGGTCTACTTACCACCCCCCACCACAAGGCGTCGGCATAACTAGTAATAAGAGTTGAATCATTTGAATTAAATGAATCTTTTTCAGCTAAGTAGACAAAATATGAGGAAAAAATAAGTCCCAAAAATCCTATGTACAAAGTTGTGATGAGTTCCTGTAAAAAAAAAATAATTCCCTTAGTAACTAATGCCAAATAATACAGCAGCCATTAATGTCTAGTAGTAACTTTCTCCTTACTTCCTTTACAATGCCCTCTAGTTGTATCTATTAACAGTTTAAAAGTCAAACAGAAGAACATTCATAATTTGTAAAAATAAAATAAAAGGTATCATAATTAAAAAATTTTCACACTCAACAATACTTATATTAGAAATGTGATGTTATATTGTTAATGGAAAATAAACATTAAGCAATAGTTATATTTTTACGTAAAGATAAAATAGTCTTTAAAAACTCCACTGCAATGCGAGGGGTCGTCGAATCCTAGTTCCGAGAAATACTGCTAGCCAGAGGATTTTAATTCATCATTGCTTTTACAACCAGCTAAGAATTATTAGATATCATTTACTCATCAATAATAAGTGAAAATCAAGCTGTATTGTTTATGCACTAACTGAAAAAAAAAGAGTATTTGATCTTTAAAATATTTTCTGATTTTATGTGGCCTGGATTCGAATCCCACGCTGGTGACATGGTAAATGGATGCTCTAAATACTATGTTATAAAACAAATACACATTATATTAATACAATTGAATTAATATTTAATAAGGTATTTTTTTGTGTGTTAAATGAATTTAAAAAAATTTTTTACTGTAGAAAAATGATTTTAGAAATTAATAAAAGCATGCGATTTTATGAATTATTTGTATTTATTACGGTCGTAATATTTTAAATACAAGGCTATTTTATATACATGCAGTGTAGATGTAATATAGGGAATTTGAACACAGATAAGCTCCCTTTAGCCATCCACTTTATCTCATAAAACTGATACAAGTGAAAAAGATAAATGCTGAACAAGCACTCATCAGATTTTCAATGGTATGAATCGCTGAAGAATTGGAGGGTAGAAGTAGATTGACGCCTGTCCATTAAAGTGTGAAGATTTTCTATCTTAATATAAACCGAGCACTGATTATATATGTGTGTGTGGAAAATGATGATCTGGTCAAACTGATGAGAACTGGTTCAACACGAAATACATATATTGGACATCATTTATCTTTTTCACGTGTGTGGTCATATGTATCGGTTATATGAGATAGAGTGGATGGCTGAAGGAAGCTTGAAAGTCTGTGTTCAAATCCTCTATCTTACATTTATTATGTTTGTAAATTAAATCTCTGACACATCTTATCATAAATATTAAAATTATTATATTTTACAATGCATTGTCAAAATTTTTAAAATATATTAATAAAGATTTTTTAAAGCCTACATACTATTAAAATTTATATAATAAAAAAATAGCTTAATTTACAGATTCTGAATCATATTTTTTTTTTTTCCATGTGTCATAGCATCGGCCGGGAAGTGAACCAGCTAATCTGGGACAACTGCGTGTAAGGCAGCTGTGCTGACCACTCGACTACCAATGCTTGACTGAATCACATTTATTTTCTAGACTATATTGCCAACTTAGCATTTTTCCATTCATAGTATATGCTTCAAGAATAGTTTGATATCCATTTACTAACTAAGTCAAATGACTCAATAGATTTACAGGCTGGCTATCTAAAAAAAAAGAAGTTCCTAATATGTTTTGAATCTGGAATTATTTTCCATGTTTTACATCCCCTAGATTCAAATTTCAAGACACAGACATGATCAACTGATACTCCAGCCAATAAATTATAAGGCTAAATCCAAGTATTTGAAAATACAGTTATTACTTCTAATATAAATCTGTATGTGATCTCAATAACATAACCAATACTGTTCGAACCACACTTTCTTAGAAATGTATTCACGCTAAGTGCTGATAAGAAAACAAGCTTCTTTTAAATGTAATCCTAATGACTTTGACTAATTATCCCATTCTCATAATTAAATTAATTTTTAAAAAAATCATTGGGCTTTTTGAAGTTTAGGTTTTTTTTATTATAAAATTTATATCTTAATCTATGGCCTCATATAGCTAAAGAAGAAAAAACTATCGCATTATAATCTGCTTAAAAAGATCTGATGCTTTCCAATATATGAATCAGCTTTTTGAAGAATCCACTATGGAGATCAACATTGAACTAGTATTAGATGATATATAACATAACGGTAGGAAGAATGGGAAATATGAAGATGTATATCTTATTTAGAGTTGCTGCGCTTTCGTACAGCATTAAAATTACAGTTATAAATATGGACATTTATGTAGCAGACAGTAATGAAGTGGAAGATTTGGAGGAAAAAGTTCAACATATATAAATTTAAATTACGCATACCAAATTCGCAATCACAGTTCATATCAAATCTATGTATTGGGATAGATTTTAAACAAATGTTTTTGTATGCTGATTTTCCACTTATATTACAATAACTTTGGTCAATTAATAATTAGGATGATGATTGTGTCACACATTCCCATTTTGTAAAGATCACACATAAAATGATTTTTAAAAAGGCAAAGAGTATATTTCTTGAACTTCAACAATTTACAACCTTCTATTTGAGGAACAAACTAACAGTCACACCATGTAATAATTTCATTTATAATCAGGATATATCAGGTAGATTCCCTGAGCATTACTTTCATTTCAGAAGATTACATATGATAAAGAAACACCCTCATGTCATAATATCTAATTCTTCACTGTTAACATTTCAATATGTTTACAGTTTAGAACATAAAGACAATCAAGAACCTAAACAAATGATATGAACATTAAATTTAGTTTTAGGTAATAAAAACACTTTATTAAAATGATTTGATTTATAATAAAAAATTATCAATGGTTATAGGCAGTCACAGATCTAATATAATTCTAACTGCTTATCAGAAAGATATTAGTTTGCTCTTTAAAACCAAAGGTAAAAAGACCTATAATTTATAAAGGCCTGCAATTATTAGCATTTATTAATGCATTTAACTTGTCATATGTTGTGGACATATCCAATATTCTATACAATATCTTTACTATATATTGTGCCTTTGTACGTGGTGCAGACAGCTTAGATAGGGTTTGAAATGTAGCTATTTTTTTTAAAAAAATTAAATTTATGTTATTTTCTAATATATAATTGTGATTTATAGGTAACATGAGTTCAAGCCCAATAAATAGAAGCTTATAGAGATGTATTAAATAGTTTAAAGTCATTTTAAGATTAATTAAATAATAAAATAATATATTGTTTAAAAGATACGATTAATTTTTATTTATTATATTCAATAGCTACTATAATAATAGTCTAATTCTAGCAATAAATATTTTATATAAGGTGTTTAAAATAATTATTTTGTTTAAAATATTATTTAGATAATAAATAATTTAACATTAATCTAGAATGTTCTGTGTCACATGATTAATGCTGGTCGCATTGGTGTGTGAGCTTTCAAGGATTAAGGAAAGAAAACTTTGATTTCTAGTCTTGTTTATAAAATTAGATACATTACATATGTAGCAAAATTAAGTCTAAAGACAATGTTTAAAAAAAGTAAGTTAAAATTAGTATTGTTGTTTAAATATAATATTTTGTTTTCAAATCAATATTTTAGAGTCATTAAAATATTTAAATTGTTTTAATAAAGATATTTAATATTTTTTTTTTTCATATGTCATAGCATCTGCCGGGACGCGAACCCACATCCGTCTGCAACCAACTACTTGCTTGCATGGCGGCTGCTATACCTCTCGGCTAACAACGCAAGACAGATATTTAATATTTGTAAGTGCTAAATAATTAAATATAATATTTTATAGATGATCACCCATAGGTTTATGGCTTAATTTTAAAGATGAAATTAATTTAGTTTATGTAAATGTGCAAGTGTTTTAAAAGCAGAATTAACCAATAAAATCACTAGATTAAATCGATATAAAAGGAGAGGTTCAATCATGAATTGGATTGAAAGAGAGAGGTGAAAAGAAGATTTGAATGCTACGATGAATGTAAAAAATATATATATATTAAAAAAAAAAAATGTCAAGCAATATAATTTATTAATAGTTTTTTTTTAAATTTTGCAATAATGAATATAAACCTATTTAAAATAGAGAAAACCCATGAAGTTATATTTTAAGTATTTTTTCATAAGAAGTTAATTTGAAAAGGTAGATATTAATATTTTTCTTTATTTAAATTTTCTAGTGTTAGAATATCAGAGTATATTAAAATGATGTTTTGCTGAACAGCAAAAGAAGTATTTTAATAATTTTAAAATATTTTTACTTTGTGTTGAGTTTAGATAGATATATTTTAAATCTAACCTTATAAAAGAATTACATAATAATATTTTTTTAAGATATTATAAATGTAGTATTAAGTTTAGAAAGTGTGATATTTATTGTTATTATTTTGCCACAACAAAACAATAGAATGTTATTATTTATTAATTAGAATAGAATATTATCATTATTACTGTAAGATTTTATTTCATTTTAGATAGTCGGAATGAAGGCTATCTTATTTTTTATCTACTTTTAATATTTATTGTATAAGTATTTTAATTTTAAAATAATGTTAATTTTTATATTATCGTTTGTAACTATTTTTTTTTAATTTTTATAAATTTATAATATAAGGTATATGAGCACAGACTTTCACATGACCCACCACTCTCCACACTATCTCATAACACTGATCCACTTGAACACATGTATGTCGAAAAGATAAATAATCACCAATAAGTGTATTTCGTGCTAAACCAGCAATCATCAGTTAGTCAAGATTACTATCTCTACACATATATGCTATAAGTGCTCAGAGATATATATATATATATATTAAGATAGCCAATCCTCATACTTTAATGGACAGGCTTCAATCTACTCCACACTCCAACTCTTCAACCGTCCATCCAATTGAAAATCTGATGATGGCATGTTCAAAGTCCACCCTAAGGCTGAGATTCTTGTCACACCCATGTCGACCTAAGGTCAATCTGATCCCTCATGTACAGGACATACTCCATTTAATACATATACAAGGTATGTTGTTCAACTATAATAAAATTGTTAATTATTTTTAAATTACTTCATTGTCGAGAGTTTAATTTATCTGAGTGTTTTTCATTGATTTTTCATATTTGCATGCATGATCCATGGAAATTAATGATTTAAGACACTATCTGTTTGCAAGTGATTTGTAAAGATTGTTTACAATATTATTATTACTATTAATGTATGATTGAGTAATAAAGTAGTAGTATTATTATTATTATTATTATTATTATTATTATTATTATTATTATTATTATTATTATTATTATTATTATTATTATTATTATTATTATTATTATTATTATTATTATTATTATTATTATTATTATTATTATTATTATTATTATTATTATTATTATTATTATTATTATTATTATTATTATTATTATTATTATTATTATTATTATTATTATTGTTGTTGTTGTTGTTGTTGTTGTTGTTGTTGTTGTTGTTGTAGAAGATATAATCATTGGTGATTATTTTAATATGATCCAACACCAACTTGAGACATTTAATATTGCCACTATATTAAAATATACTATATTTTATGAATACCACATGAATAAATAAAGATTGCACAATATTTTATGAGAATCTTATTATTTTATTTATGTTTTATTATTAAACATTAATTAGTAAATAGATTTAATGTTAAGAATCATTAAGGTATATTAGTTGCTTATTGTTGTTATTATTTTTGTAAGAGAAGTTAGATATTATGCGAAATTCCTCATCATATTTAACTACAAGGTCTTAATTAATTAATTTATTGTTTATTACTAGTCTTAGAAATGCACCTGAGATTATTTTAAAAGAATTGCAAAATTTGTATTAAAATATGAAGAGTAGGAATTATGTTGATGTTAAATTTTCAATTAGTATTTTTTATTAAAAGAGTAGTAATTAATGCATTATTTCTATAATAAATTTGTAAATCATATATTAGGATTATTAAATGTATGTTTAAAGACATGAGAATATGTGGTAGTTTTGTTATGTAAATTTGATGGCGTAATATTCCTATGCCATTGGAAATGTATCTTTAGGGATGTATCATTAATGTTTAAACCATTGTACTTTACTGAATGTCTCATGTAAAGAGTTTCATAATTGTATTTGTTATTTTAATCTAACCATATTTTATTATAATAATGAGCTAGTCATAAATTAAATTTATTAGCAAAATGAATGAGCTAATAAACATCACATGATCACCATTTCTTATGCTTGCATGCAAAACTCATTATACATATTGCCAGTCTCTGCAAGCTAGAGTAATCAATGGATGCCAAAAGGCTTGTGCATAAAACCCCCATCTAGTGCCTATTTATCCAATATCCCCAGACTAGTTTCTGGCTTGTGGCCTTCATCAGTGAGAAACCTTGGATCTGAGAACACTGCACCTAGATCTTAGGATCTTGCTTGCAGAGAGTGGCAATACATATAGTGAGTTTTGCCTGTTTTAATAAGTTATATGCAAGCATAAGAAATGGTGATCATGTAATGTTTATTGGCTTAAAACCAATTCTGCTCCAATAGGATATTGGTGGATATGGTTACTAAAAACCAAAGACACCAAAATGTATGGGTACTGAACTGACATCAGACCTATATGACTATATAAGCTGATGAGCTTGGATTGAAAATATTAAGGTGTTTTCAATTTAAGACTCATAGTTTTGTAGTTAAACAGAGACAAAAGGTGGTGCTGGAGGGTCTAGGTGCAGTGCTCTCAGATCCAAGGCTCCTCACTGATGAAGCTCAGAGCCAGAAACTAGTCTGGGGATATTGGATGATCAGGCACTAAATGAGGATTTTATGGACAAGCCTTCTGGCATCCATTGATTACTCTAGCTTGCAAAGAGTGGCAATACGTATAGTGAGTTTTGCCTGTTTCAAAATGAATGAGTTCAGTGTTTTAGTAATTATTTATTGTGAACATTAAATGTTATTATATTTTAATTTAATAAGTTTCTTATGATTAATTATTATAAAATATTAGATACTGGATAGTGTATCTTGAGCTAGTCCAAATATTAATTGTCTTAATAATCATTGTTTATGGAACTTGACTATAGATTAGTATAGTTATATTGTAGTTAGCTGGAGAGTCAAGCTTAGTTTTCCTTTAGTGAGGGTACTATATATATATATATATATATGTCTAAAAGTAAAATACAAATAAAATTATTTGTATAATCCAATCAGAGGGCTGGTTTTCATCAGAAAAAAAGAATACAATAAAAAAGTAGGGTTTAAAAATTACATATGCCACATATTTGACAAAAAAACACTTTTTGGTTAAAAGATTTTTACAAAGAAAATTTAACCAAAAAGATTTTTTTTGTCAAATATGTTGCATATGTAATTTTAAACACTATCATTTTAGAACTGTATTCTTTCCTAATAAAAAAATCAGTTCTCTGGTTGAAATATAAATGTTTTACATAAAAGTAATTTTTGCTTGTATTTCAATTTTTTTGTATTTCCTTTAGTTAGTTTTTATATATTTTTTCTAGATATATATTCACACTAAATAAACTTTACAAAAGCCTTTGTATTATAATGAAAAACAAAAAGAAATAAAATTAATATATAATAATCTAGCAGGTAATAAAAAAAATAATAATAAAATTACAAATATAATTTTTTTTAAAAAATTATGTTTACCTGAGTACTTTTACCCTTCTATATACTGTTTATATAAAAAAATCTCACTATGAATTTAATAATTATATATGCTGACTGGTTCCCAAGTACCTTTTTAAAATTATAGATTTGTCTTCTGCACAAAAACCTTATAATATTTATTTACACTATTTTTGTTTTTTTATCAGCCACACTTAGGATTAATTTTCAAATTTGAACTTTTGAATTCTTTGACCAGTATATTGTTTCATTTCAGCAAGCTAAAAAAATGTTTGAGGATTAGGAACTAAACTCCTAACACGTTCATCATAACCACCTTCAGGTTGCTAATCTTGTGGTTTAGAATAGTAGCATTTCGCTGTTGTGAGATTACATTTTGGAACCATGCTAGTCAATACTTAGCATATACTGTTAAAAATAATGAATATAAACGATTTTTTTATAATGGTTAGAATAAAATCAACATCAAAAACTACTTTCTAGCTATATGACTTCCTTATAAGAGCAGTTTTTATTGAGATATACAATATGTTTACATTTAGATAGTTCAAATTTGGGATGCATTTCTCCAATCCCCCTCTCTCCCCCTCCTGCACTCCCTTCTTCCTTCTCTTTTTTCTTCCCTCTCTCTCTCCCTCTCTCTCTTCCTTTCTCCCTCCTTTCCTCTCTCTCCCTCCTCCCTTTTTCTATCCCCCCTTCTCTTCCCCCCTTTTTATGCATGCATTTCAAAAGAAACCATGATTTATTAAATGAGCAAACAATTTAAAATACCTTAACATCCTCATAGAAGCAATAATCATATTTTTCTATTTATATGTCTTAATTACAATGAATTTGAATTTGGAGATTGAATGGTTTACATATATGGTACTTAATCCACCAATTCTTCAGTATTTATATCTTTTAGTAAATAAAGATAATTAATACATTATAATCCCTGAAGGATGAGACTATAATATAATACCTCTGAAATTACAACTCTAAGACTTAAATAAGAAAATTAAATACTCTATATCCAAAGCACAAGACAAATTTTTTTAGAGAAAAAAAAGGTCCGAATTGTCTTCTCTCTTCACCTCAATTTCTTTTATAGAGAAGAATTAGTAATTAGAGTGTTTAATATCAATGCATTACTAATATTATTCACTAGAAATGTTTATATATATATATAATATTAAAAAATTGATAGGTTAGATATAAAGTATGCATATGACTAATTATTAAAACATTCAAGCGGCAAAATAAAAATTGATTGTAATTAGATTGTGAGACTAGTCATCCCATTGAAAAACACTTTCAAGAACATAAACTGATGATTAGAAGAGAGAAAACAATGTCTAAGATAGCAGACCATGTATGTACCAATGAACATATGTTCAATTGGGAAAATACAAAAATATTGGACAGAGAAGAAAAGGTACAAAGAAGAAAATTTAAAGAAGCTGCTCACATGACAATGTCAAAAAATCTCATAAGCCAAACTAGTGTGACTATACATAATGTATGGAAACCATTAATCAACTTTGTTCTTAGGAAAAAGTGGAGAACCAGGAGGAACCTCATAGATAATTATATGAAATTTACTAACTGTTGCTATTGGCAGGATGGATCATTACCTTAAAATTCAATAATCAAGAATCTAAGGACCCAGGTTCCAATCCCATGCTCGTACTGTCACTGGTCAGGTGAGCAACACCTGAAGAAGAGGTGTGAATAATACCTTTTGGAATGTGCATATACTAACCTGTTTGATGTGCTATTACTAACAGTTGAATGTATTTGGAATATTTAAATAAAATTAAACTTGTCTTAAGGCATTCAATATGTACATTAGATGGTGGAAATAGTCCAATATAAAAATACAACTAAAACACCATCATCACAAACCTTCAGAACAACAATACAAATAAAAAGTCTATCATTTCTAAATGGAAATATTTAGTAAAGTCATTAGCTCATTTTATAAACAAGGATTTTTATGAAAAGCATTTTTAGAAACAGATCTGGAGTAATAGTACAATATTTGTAATAATCTTGGAACAGTGAATAATTCCAAAGATTTGATTGGTTACAATTATTTATCAAGTGAGAATTAATTATAAAAATATTTATAATAAACAAATTAAAGTAGATATTACTATCAAGTATTTATAAGTTTGATAATATATATTATTTTTGTTTTTACATTTTTTTTTTGTATTTGCTAATAAAAACACTGAAATTTTCTATTTTATATAGTTTTGATTCTAAAATTCCTACATTTTGACCCTTTATATACAAGCCATCTTCAGAAATATTAAACGTACATCTATATAAAGCATAGAAGTGCAATGGTTTTAATAACAGATATAAAAAGTGTAAGCAGAGAAATAATAATAATATATTTAAAATATCACTGAAATAGATTAATTTCCAGCAATTGTGAAATTAATGAGAATTATTGCCAAAAATTATATATATATTGTGATAGTCCATTTGTGACAAATATGATCTTTGATTCAACTATTTGGTGACAAGAAAAGACTCACATTCTCTAGGGATTAATATTTACCCTTTATAGAAGTTGAGTTTTAGTTATCAAGATATCTTGATCATTATATCCTTTAATTAAATGCCACTAAGATCACACGGAATTTGGCCGATGGTGTGAATTGAGTTCAATACCTTTCCATTTGATCTTATTTAATTTATCATCACATCATAATGAGATATTATTTTATATAGCGCTATGTTTTATACTATAATAGTGATATTAGCGATTAAGCCAATGCACATGCGCTTTAAAGATAAATTATAAATGAATACTCTCACTTTTCCATACGCTTAAGATTAACCCATACATAAATGTTTGGGTCAAAAGGATGGGTGGACTCCTTCCATCCTTTCTAAAATACTACATCTTTAAAGCGCATGTGCATTGGCTTAACCGCTAATATCACTATTATCATATCATAGCAAATTAATATAAAAAGAAAATATTAGTCAATGAAAAAAATTAAAAACATTCTTTTTTTTTTTTGCCAGCCATTTATTCATGTATCTTCCTTTTTGTTTATTCTTCATCAGATACCTTTCCTTTTTGACTATTAACATACATCATAAATGTTAACTAAATCAGTGATTTTGGACTCTTCTAAGATTACTAAATGGAAATTAGCATTTATTTTTTATAGCGTCTGTATACAATTGTAATCACATTCATATCGGCTTTTTTCAAACCAAATTGTGCAAACGCTTTTTGCGAGTGTTAAATAATAAATGAATAACCTCTGACCCATACAAGATATAGAATTTATGCAGCAATAAAAGGAATCCTCTTATTACTACGACTCAAATATTTATATATGAGCAAATCTGAAGTACTGGCACAGAAGGTGTGACTATAGAACAGTCACTTTGAATTACTATGTATAACTTATGAATAAATGATGCCGATGAAATTTACTAAAATTTACTGAACGTCATTCCAACTAAAATTAATCATATATATATATATATAAATCAGCATTTATTTTTTATAGCGTCTGAATACAATTGTAATCACATTCATATCGGCTTTTTTCAAACCAAATTGTGCAAATGCTTTTTGCGAGTGTTAAATAATAAATGAATAACCTCTGTCATTCATTCATAAGTTATATATAGTAATTCAAAGTGACTGTTCTATAGTCACACCTTCTGTGCCAGTACTTCAGATTTGCTCATATATAAATATTTGAGTCGTAGTAATAAGAGGATTCCTTTTATTGCTGCATAAATTCTATATCTTGTATGGGTCAGAGGTTATTCATTTATTATTTAACACTCGCAAAAAGTGTTTGCACAATTTGGTTTGAAAAAGCCGATATGAATGTGATTACAATTGTATACAGATGCTATAAAAAATAAATGCTGATTTATATATATATATGATTAATTTCAGTTGGAATGACGTTCAGTAAATTTTAGTAAATTTCATCGGCGTCATTCATTCATAAGTTATATATAGTAATTCAAAGTGACTGTTCTATAGTCACACCTTCTGTGCCAGTACTTCAGATTTGCTCATATATAAATATTTGAGTCGTAGTAATAAGAGGATTCCTTTTATTGCTGCATAAATTCTATATCTTGTATGGGTCAGAGGTTATTCATTTATTATTTAACACTGCATAAAAAGCGTTTGCACAATTTGGTTTGAAAAAAGCTGATATGAATGT
>JAQFVV010014144.1:0-48520 GCA_028023455.1 Epiperipatus broadwayi
TAATTATTTTCATATAATTTCTTAATAATATCTATTAAAGCTTCATCCATTCCCAAATTTGCTAAACTTATCCATAATCTATTTCTATTTACTCTATCATATGCCTTCTCTATATCTATAAAACTCATATATAACTGTTTATCTGCATTCCTACTCATATCCATAAGTTGTGTAACTACAAATAAACTATCTCCTATACGCCTATCTAATCTAAAACCTCCTTGCATTTCACCCACTACATTATTCCCTTCCATCCATTTTACAACTTTACTAGCCACCATACGAGAAAACTTTATATAAAACTGATGTTACCGCTATCGGTCTATAATTATTCAACTTTCTATGATCCTTACCCTTTCCTTTAAATAATAACCTTATTCTTGCATTACTCCAACTACTTGGGAAAACTCTATTCTGTGCCATTTTATTAAAACAGGATAATAACTTTACTTTTGCCCTATATCCTAAATTCATTACCATCTCTGCTGCCCATCCATCTAAACCTCTTGCCTTCCCACTTTTCAATTTCTTCTCTACCTCATTTAGTTCATTTTCTGAAAAACTAATATTCCCATTACTATATTCTTTCATATTTTCTAATATTCTATCATTCACATCTAACATCTTTTCTATATTCATTACATAACTATTTAAGATTCTCTCTAAATCTTCTCTAGAACTACACTCAGTTCCCTCATCATCTAATAATACTAACTCTCTCTCCCCTACATTTCTCCTTTTAATATAATTCCAAAATTTTTTACTTCCATCTCTTCCACTTTTATTAATATCCTCCAACAATTTCCTATTCAATTTCATTCTCTCTCTATAAATATCTATTTAGGCCAACTTCTTCTTTTCTAAGTACTTTTCCCATTTAGCATTAATATCTTTTTCACTTTCCTTATTCTTAATAGCACACTTATATTCTCTACATGCTTCTTTCCTTTCTTTTACACTTTTACTAATTTTAATTTTTTTATTACTTTTATTCTTTTCAATATTCTCACCTAAAACCCTATTTGCAACTTTTTCTACTTCCTTACACCAATCCTTATACTCATCCCCAACCCACTCTTCCATTATTTCTTCAACTTGTATTTTATACTCTTCCAACTTATTCTTATCATTTACTCTCCATCCACATCTTTCACTATTATTTCTACTTTTATTTCTATTCTCCATCACATTACTAACCATTTCAATTACAATGAAATTATGATCACTAGTGCATACTTTTTCTTCATTATCAAATACCTTAATTTTCCGTATTTTATTTATTCCCTCTTTCTCTACCAATACATAATCTATTGTGTGAAATATATTATTTCTGGACCATGTGTATTGTCCCTCATAAATATTTAATAAATTTCCAATACTCAAATTCACTTTCTGACAAAAATTCTTCAAAAGCTGTCCATTTTTATTATCTACATCATCAATTTCTTCAATATGTCCATTCATATCCCCTATAACCATTATTCTCTTCCCTCTTTCTTTAAAACTTTGTATATCCTTAACTAAACATTCGTATATATTACTATTCCACTCCAATATAATTTGACTATCTCCAGTAGCTATATAAACTATAGCCACCATCCATTCTTGTCTACCCAACCTTATTTCAAACCACAAGTGTTCTTGACATTTAACAATATTTAAATATTTTTTTGATATAACACCTATACCACCACCCCTTTTTTCTTTTTCTTTTCTATTTATACCCTGCCATACCAACTATTCCAAAATAGGTTCTTCTTCTTCTCTTAAATGTGTTTCCACTACTGCTAATACCTCAAGCTCTTCATTTTCAATTGTTTTATTTAATTCCATCCATTTTTCTGATTTCCTACCACCTTGCATATTCAAAAACCCAATTTTAACAATTTTTTCTTTCCTAACTACTCTTTTATAAATTCTTTTAATTCTTTCTTCTCCATTACATTTATAAATTACTTTCTTACCATTAATTTTACAAACCCATTCCTTCTCCATATCTATATTTATATCAAAATCAAATTCCTTTTGCTTATTTCTTATATTGCATCCATTCTTTTTAATAATATTACAATTTAAAAACCCACCCCCCTTTATAAGTTTCCCGAAAAAAATTCTTTATAAATCAAACTCCCTAAAACTTCACTTCCTTGTTTTCCTAAATGCAACCCATCTTTACTATATAACTCTCTCTTTCCTTGTGTTGATAATGAACAACTATCGATATAGGAAAATAAATAAAGCTTTACGCTATATCATGTTTGTTTCGGAGCTCTCAATCCCTATATGAACGGTTGAATAAGGCGACCGGTTACAATATATATATATATATAAAAAAAAAAAAAACCCCAAGGGAAGCCAATTTCTCATTTTTTTTGTTGTTTTTAATGGAGAAAAAAGGAATTTCCAAAGTCAATATTGTACATAATCCACATAAACAGCTGAAATAGTGTCATAATATACTCTTTATAGAGTTA
This sequence comes from Epiperipatus broadwayi, assembly GCA_028023455.1. Lineage (NCBI taxonomy): Eukaryota > Metazoa > Onychophora > Udeonychophora > Euonychophora > Peripatidae > Epiperipatus > Epiperipatus broadwayi. The sequence continues at coordinate 2,475 of JAQFVV010014144.1, forward strand.
ATGAAGACTTGCCTTTACTGCAAATCTTTGTTTCCCAGATTACCACATACCTCTTTACTATGAGCTGTTGCATAAAAATATCACTTACTCTTGATTCTAAAATCACTTTCATGTTGGCATATATTTAAGAATTTTTTTTCTGTTCTTAATCTGTGCAGCATTACCATATGAAATACATTTTTCCCAAATCTAGTAGCATTAATAATATCTTTGGTTCTATACAATATTTTTAAAAAAAATTTAAAATACGATTCCTTTGTAATCTCATAATGAAACTTTTTCCAAATGATGTTAAAAAATATAAAATTTTGAAATGATGAATTTAATATTAAAAAATTAAGAGAGAGAATTGCATAGGGTATATATAATTCATTAAAATTAGAATTAAAAGGAGGCTTAAATATTTTGAAGTGGAGGTGTTGACAATTAAAACAAGAGGGCAAAAATAATATGGATCTAAAGATAGATGAAAGAAATAAACTGGAAAGATAATGCACAAGTTGTATTTCCATCATCTAATATGAATATTGAATATGTGTTATTACTAATAGTTGAATGTATTTGGAATATTTAAATAAAGTTAAATTTTTCTAAAGACATTCAATCCTCATATTAGATGATGGAAATAGTCCAATATAAGAAATAAACTGGAAAGATAATGTACAAGTTGTATTTCCATCATTAATATGAATATTGAATATGTGCTATTACTAACAGTTGAATGTATTTGGAATATTTAAATAAAGTTAAATTTGGTTGTATTCTCATCCTTGGTGTTCGCCTTAAGATGGCGTTGATGCTAATCAAAAACATATACATATAACGATTCCGGACCGGACCTAAATGATCGGTTTGATATAAAAAGATCTGATTTCTTAGATTTGTAATAAAATATTCTACTAACTAATACTATTATATGATGTTAGTTTTTTTCATTTTTGTAAATGTTTATTAATCTTACCTTGTTTTTGAGTTTGTGTGTGTGTGTCTTTAAAGTTACGGTGTTTTTCTAATTTTTTTTTTTGACTTTACGTGTATCTTTTTAAAGTTACGGTCTTTTTTTTTTTTTGCAAGAGTAAATCAATAATTTTATTCAAAAGCAAGATGTAATAAGTAAATGTTTATTAATCTTATCTTGTTTTTGAGTTTGTGTGTGTGTCTTTAAAGTTATGGGGCTTTTTCGAATTTTTTTTTTTTTGGACTTTAGGTGTGTCTTTTTAAAGTTACGGTATTTTTTTTGCAAGAGTAAATCAATAATTTGATTCAAAAGCAAGACGTAATAAGTCAATGTTTATTAATCTTAGATTGTTTTTGAGTTTGTGTGTGTGTGTGACTTTAAAGTTACGGGGATTTTTCTCATTTTTTTTTTTGGACTTTATGTGTGTCTTTTTTTTTAAAGTTACGGTATTTTTGGTCAAGAGTAAATCAATCATTTTATTAAAAAAGCAAGACGTAATTCTAAATCTATCAAAAGTAACGTAATTTATATACTACAATTTAGAATTGATACCTGACTACTATTAGTAAGGACCGTCATTAAAAGACTCGATTGAAAAATGATACCCGACTAATTTCCGTTTTCTTTTGGGGGGGAGGGGGCAGTAATGAATCAGAAAATGGGTTGTTTTTGTTAAGTCTGTCTATATAAAAAGGGTACCGTTATTGAAATACTAAATTTAAAAATGATAGCCGACTAATTTGCGTTTCTTTTGACAGTAATTATTCAGAAGGTGGGTTTCTTTTTTTTTTGGTAAATCTTGTGTATATATAAAAACAAACAAACCGTAATTCAAAGACTCCATTGAAAAAAATCAAACCCCGTTGAATTTGCTTTTTTTTTTTATTTTAAAGACAGTAATTAATCAGGAACTGGGTTGTTTTTGTTAATGTGTAGATATAAAAACTAATCTTATTTTGAAATAATAAATGTAACAAAACAGAAAAATAATAATACCCGACTAATTTTATTTTTCGGACAAGTAATTCCTAATAATTAGACAGTGGGTTGTTTTTGTTTGTGTGTATATATATATAGCAAAAGTAACTGGTCACAGACGAATTCTCGCGAAAACGGTACTTTTCGCATGATCCTTTATTTTTTTTCCGCTTTCGCACCCTTAAAAGCAATTTTTGAGGGTTATCCCTTCGTAATGGAATCTTCAGGACATTATTACTAAACTTACAACAGTAAAGTAAGTTACAACACATTAAAAAAAATAGACGTCTTATCAAATTTAAAAAAACTACGACTGCTTCAAATACACACACTCTCACCCGAAACTACAGAGAGAATAGATATTCTACTATTACGAGAAAATGATGAACAAAATCAACTACTATGACAGCCAATCAAGGCATTTCTTTCTCTTTGCTTTTAGCATAGAAAAAAAGCCATAACCGGCAGCTGTTGGGAACTCTTTCTGTGTTTTATCATAGAAAGAAGTCTCTTTGTGTTGGCTTCTGTCGCCACCTCCTCCGTCCAACATAACGTGAGGAGTTTTCTGCGTTTATAACATAGAAAAATTCCTCTTTGGTTGGGTGAAGGCCGGTGAAACGGTATATTGCTAGGAATTTACCTAGAAGTAGCGACATCTTAAGGCGAACATCAAGGATGAGAAAACAACCTTAAATTTTTCTAAAGACATTCAATACTCATATTAGATTATGGAAATAGTCCAATATAAAAATACAACTAGAACATCATCATTACAAACCTTCAGGAAAACATAATGTACAAGTGTTGACAAGAGTAAATGAGAAAACGTGATTTATTGAAAAAATTACATGGAGCAAAAGGAATTGTGAAAAATATGTTAGAGAGACTGTGAAAAGTAAGAGAAAAATAAAATAAAAAAACTAACAGATTGTTTTACAGAGGAAAGCAACTAAAACAAAGGCTTAGAAAATATGATTTGGTAAAATCTGTTCTTTGGAAATAATCAATAGTGATGAAATTTTGTTAAATTTGACATATAAAACTCAAGAGAGTAATAGAATCCTGAAAAGTAATTTTGGTGATTGTTATTTTAGAAGATAGACACTTTGGAAAGATGTAACTGGTTATAAAATACAATGAATAGTTATGATTAGGCAAAATTTTGAAAACTTTCTGATAAAAAAATTTCTATAGAAGAAACTAAAACACATCATTGCAAATTGTCAAATAAGCAGAATAAATAAACAGTATATGAAGTCATATATGTAATTCACAGACTGCAATATACAGTCATTTTTGTTTTTATTTTTTGCTACTCAGGAAAGCAATACTTATTTATAAGTAACTATTGCTGATATATATGTATCACATGCAAATACATATATAAAGACAATCTAAATTACCTTTATTTGATGCTGCGTCATGAGGTATTGGTAAGGCAAGAATATAATCAGAACGACAAGTATATTTGACTTTTTTTGATGCTTGGCATTGAATTCTCTCTTCCATTAAAAATTTGAAACAATCTGATGGATTTGCTTGACCTCGACTGTTCCTCTGATATAAACATACAAAAAAAAAAAAATATTCAAATAAATATTTAAACAGAATAATTCTCCAAGTTTTTTTTACAAACCTCAACTAAATTAATAATGTAGAGAAAAAATTCCTGAGCATCTTGCTGTCTTTTGGTTGAAAATTCAGGATGACCTTTACCAATTAATGTTTTAAACATCATCGGTTTAATTCCGGGCTGACACTATAGAACAAAAATAAATATATATAAAATAAATAAAAAAACTGAAAATATAAAAATGATATAAAAAATATAAAAGAAAAATTTTCTTTATATCTTCAGATTTGTTGGCATTGATTTGATAACATCATTAACATTTTTATTATGAAAACATGATTTGTTTTTACATATACATTCATGCAAGATATCTTTAAATTAAATATAATCAGTTTAGTCTAAAAATGGAGAACATAATATATATAAAAATTCCAGAATAGACAATCAACTGAGAAAAAAAAATCTGACAATAAAATGAAAGTAATCTGTCACTTTGATGTGCCAGATAAATTATTGATAATGACTACACAAGTATCATTATTTTTCCTAATTAAACATATTCTAATTAGTCATATAACAAAAAAATATATAGAGCAATAATCTTTCAATCTTTTTTTAAAAGTATTGCATAACATGTTGTGTTTAAGTTATAGCTTTTTATGAAAATATTATTTTAGAAAGTGCATAAACCCATGCATGCATGTAAAATATTCTGATAATAAAAAAAATTTAGTTTAATAGTAAACAAGAGTTTCATTTATTTCTGCTTAATTAATTATTCATTTGGATATTTGTCAACATTAGATGGAACCCAATGTAGTTCAATCGCTTATTTTAATTAAATGGAATTTAGAGTAATAAGATTAATTAATTCTTAATTTTTTAAAAAATTAGATAAATTAAAGTTAATCTTTATAAAAATGTGCAATATCTGACTAAGTTTGTTATTACAAGATGCACGAATATAAGATAGAAAAATAATATTGGATTATTATAGAAGAGAATACAGAAAAGATAAAATAGCAACAAATATATTATCTGGCATAATTTAGGACCAGGCAAGCTAAGAAAAAAAAACGACTGTAAAGAGACTAAGGATCAAGGACTCAATGAATTTATAACTGCTTATCAATCAAGAAAAATTATTAGGATTATAAAATTGCAAAGTTATAAACATAAAAAAATATTTATATAACCCATTTCTAAAATGAGTTTTCATAAATCATCAAATCTTATAAATTTGCCCAGAACCAATAGACTGCATTTGTATAGTATATCTAATGTTATCTATTAAATCTAATCTGTAAGACTACTACATCTAATCTCATTTGTAATTTTGCATTTTATACTGTAAATTATTTTCATTCCTTGTCTTATTCAATCAAAAAGGTTAATTCAACTTTTAGAGCTTCAAAAAAGCTATTTAATGAAAGAAGGATAATTTAATTGAGTTTAATTCTTCTAAAATTCAATTTTTATTTTTAAAAAGCTTAATCAAAATTTAGATTCAATTTTGACTGTGAAATTCTTCAAAATTTGTCCAATCTGTTAATATTTAGTATTTATTTTTTCTAACATTCTTTCTTCATAAGATTGTATTCCTCAATGGCTAAAGTTATTTCAGAAATTTAGTTTAATATTCATAGCTGGAAATTATTACTTTTTCATACAGTTTATACAAAGTACTGTACAAATTTATTCTTTTACTGAATAATGTTTATGCATTTAAGATAGAACATTTCAGTCTCCTTTTTTTCAGTTTTCAATTCTTCTCACATTATAGTTATTTAATATTTATCTTTTTCAACAGATAATGCCCTAGTGTTTGTCTGAAGGTTTGTAATGATGGCATTTTAGTTGTATCTATATGTTGGACTATTTCTGTAATCTAATATTAAATATTAACTTTAAAAATTTTTTAAACATTTAACTTTTCCAATTACTTTCCACTGATAATAACAGCACACAGGTTAGTATATACACAAAGCATCAAGTGGTTTTGATTCTCCTTACTTCTCAGGTGTTGCCAGCCTGATCAGTGATTGCATTAGCACGGGAATCAAACTTGAACCTTTAGATTCATGGATAGTGAATTTTAAGGTAATACTCCAACCAATTGAGCCATTCTGCCTAAGGTAACAATCAGAAGAAATTTCATATATTTACCTATAAAGTTCCTTCTGATTTTTCCATTTTTTGAGCAAAGTTAATTAATGGTTTCCAGACACCATATATAAATTATAGGTTGACTTGTGGGATTATTTGCCATTGTCATGAGAGCAGCTTCTTTGAATTTTTTTCTTTGTATTTTTTCTTCTCTCTATCCAATATTTACGTATTTTCCCAAACGAACACATGTTCACTGCTAGATACATGGTCTGCTATTTTAGCCACATCTGTTTTTTCTTTCCTAATTATCAGTTTGTGCTCTTGCAAATACTTTTCAATGAGATGACTGGTTTCACCAATATACATTCTTCGACATTCACATGGTATTTCATAGATGCAGTTTTTGCTTTTCAGCATTTCAAATTTAGGCTTTGTAGATGATAGAATTTCTTGTAAGATGGTAGGGCTCTGAAAAGTTGTTCTTTTATACTAAGTGGCAAATATTCCTTAATTTGTGTGCTATTTTTGGTATATATGGATACACTACAGTATACCAATATTTTTTTTTCTGTAGATAGTTCTTTTTGCTGTCTATTTAAAGTTTTCTTATGACAACTGATGGATAACCATTTTTCAAGAGAGTTTGTTCTATATAGATCTTTTCTTTTTCCAAACAACTGGTTTTTGAACAAATTTCTTTTGTTCTGTTTCACAGTGATAGTATAATTCCATGTTTCATATTTTTGATATATCAAGTATTTTCCTGAATGTGTGGGTTTTCTGCAAATTGTAATTATGATTTGCCATGAGGGAATCTTATCACAAGATTATCTAAGAATGCCAATTTTTATTCTTTTTCTGATTCTTCAGTGAATTTAAGGGGATATGTTGATGTGTTTACAAAAAGTTTGTAGAAGTGCCTCACCATGTGACCATAAAACAAATGTATCATCAACATAGTGAAGTCAAACTTTAGGTGGATATGAAGTAGTCTTTAGGACTCTGATTTCAAGTTTTTCCATGTAAATATTGCTAAGCAGGGGTGATAATGATCAAGTCCACAGCCATTCCTTGATTTTGTTGGAAAAATGCAGAATGTTAATAGTACCATTATACTATCAATAGGAAGAGTTTTTCTGATTTGTAAGCTATTATCACCATTTAATGTTTTCCTTACAATAAATAATGCTTCTTCACATGTCACATTTGTGAATAAACTTTCTACATCAAAACTTACCAGTATGTCCGTTCTTTCACTTTTTATGTTCTTGATTAATTCTACAAAGTGCTTAGAATCCTGACAAAGGACTGGGTCTTCTATGCCAAAGAACTAAAAACTTTGAGAAGAAATTTTGGCAAGTTTTGACAAGGTGAATTTCTGGAACTAACAATAGTTCCTAATGAAACATGGTCCTTTTGGATTTTAGATAACCCATAAAGATAAGGAATTTTGCTAAAATATAATGTTAATTTAATTTTGTCTGAATCACTGAAGTACTTGATTTGATTAATGCTTGTAACTTTGTTTCTGTACTCAGTACTGGATTTCTTGTCACTTTTTTATCTTAGCCTGATGTGAGGAGTCCTTGTAATTTATTAACATAATCAGATGAATCCATTACAATTGTCATGTTGTCTTTGTCAGTATGGAGATTGATTGTAGATATATCTACTTTGAGAGATATAATTGCTTTCCTCTCATTATAGCAAATGTTTGACTTCAATTTTTGTTGCTTTTCAAGTCTTCTTTTTATTCTCCAGCATACTTCTGCTGTGCTTTAAAGGCAATTTTTTGAGTGACTTCCTCAGTGGTTGCTATTGTATCTAATAAAGAAATATTAGACGGTGTGGTGCCAAGATTTAGTACTTTTTGGGAACAGAAATTTTAGCATCTGTTAGATATTTGGAACTAAGATTTTTAACAGATGGAGCTAGTAGACTGCTTGGTACATTATGAGTTTTGATATGTCCATATAAGCTAGCAAGTTTTTTTCTTTTGGCATTCTTTTATTTTTCTATGTAATTAGAATATGATTTTCTTTACTGCTTGAGAAACCTTGTGAAGTCTTCATCAGTAAGTTTATTTTTTAGAAAACATTCTACATTATTAATGTTATGTAAGGTTTGATACTTGGAAAACCTTTGAGCATTTATTCTTTCTCTTAACAGAGTTTCACTTGCTTTCTGAGAAATTTTGTCAGTTCTCTAGCAGTGAATTTGAGGTTTACTTGCAAACCCTTAAAAAATATCTCTTCAAATTTACAGTTACATAATGAAGTTAATTGATTTTCTACTTTGACCCAGTTTTAAATATAATTTTTCATAATGTCTAAAGTCTGATCGCTAAATAGAAAATATTCAAATCATTCTCCCTAACATTATGATATACCAGCAATGCCCCTGTGAATAAATATAAAGTCTAAACTTTAAATAACTGACCTAAAACAATACCCCTTTTGAATCGAATGCTGCAAACAATGTTATATATTGAAATTTGGACCTATTCAGCAAAAGTGTGTGAAATTAAATTACCAATTAATCTTAAATTTCTAATAAACATGTTTAACTTATGTATACAAAGAAAGAAAACAACATTAGTCATTTTAAACTTTGCTATCTCTCAACATAAATATATAAAAAATATTCCAATGCATATTGCTAGCTGAAAATTAACTAAAAAAAATTCAAATCACCCTTCCAAACATTACAATATTTCAGCAACATCCTCTGAAAATAAATATAAAGTCGGCTGCTTGAAGTTCTGACTTCATATTTATTCACAGAGGAATTACTAAAATATAAGGTTTGGGAGAATGACTTGAATATTTTCTATTTAATTTTCAGCTAACAATATGTATTGGAATATTTTCTTATATATTTATGTTATGAAATAACACAGCTTAAAATGACTTCTTTCTTTGTATACGTAAGTTAAACATGTTTGTTTACTAGCAATTTAAGATCGTTGCTAATTTAATTTCATGCTCTCTATTTGAATAAATATGAATCCCTTATTCAAATGGTGATTTTTCAGCATCACATTTCAGTTACTTAACTCATTATCTGCTTAATTTTGATCTTACTTTTTTTCTCCCTGTATAACATAATATTAAAAACATAAATGTTAGCAATTCACTTTATCTACCATTCTACTCTAAAACCATCTAGTGAAATCGCTGGACCTTTGGATAATAATACCAATCAAATTCCAAAATTAAATTTTGATTATTGATCTTCATTAGTGAGGAGCAATGGACTACAATCCAACTAGCAGACATCTTTAATTTTTCATATTATTCACCAATGAATAATAAAGAAATAACTTTCAAGTTACTAGTTTCAATAATACTAAAAAAAAAAAAGTGGTTTCTACATGCAATCGAAAGTTCCTCACTGATAAAGATCAATAATCACAAACTACTCTCAAGATATTGTTGGCACTAATATCTAGCGTCCATTGATTATTCATGATTCCATACATAGCTCTGTAATAGACTAAGAGAATGGATTGCAATAGTTAAGTATCACGTAATATTTAGTTATAATATTAAAAATAATATTAATAAATATCTTTTAAATAGAATTATCTTTTTATAAGATGTCACCAATAACAATATTTTTTTTTTTATCAATAAGAATATTCTCCATATGATAAAGCAATCTTTGCATGATAAACAGAATAATATAGAAACTCTACAATTTTCAGTATAGTTTAAAAATGGTATTTGAAGGGTAGTATAGACAGTTTGCATTAAATTTTTTCCGAAGGCTTTAATTTTGATAAGAAGTGAATAAATATAGTTTAATTCCTAATTTCATATATTAATTCACATTTCAATATTTTCCTTATTAATAATTTATCTTTTATGTTGAGAAAATTATGAAATATAATAAATTTCTAAAAGATTATTTAATTCCTTGTCAATAATTTGATTTATGCTAGCAACACACACATACAAAAATATTTACATTCAATAATTAGACAACTACACAATCATTAAAGATCTTTTACCTCGTCAATATCCTTTATTTTCTTCATATCTTCAGGCGATTTAGAGTAATCTCCAGACCAAAGTGCATAACCCAATTTGGCCCTAAAACATTTTAATATAGCTGAAAATGTTAAAACAAATCAAATGTAAATATATGAATAGATATTTATTTTTTAAAAAAGCATAAGTATTCATATTTAAATTTAATAAAATAAATAGCAATATCTAAAGCAAAAGTACATACGCTTTATATATAACTAAAAAGCAAAATATAATTATTTGTCAATACTGCTATTTTAATACTTCAACCAAAGGACAGTTCAATGATATTATGCAAAATTAAACATTAAAAATTAATTCCATGTCTGATAAAGCAAAATGTTCATATAGATTAATAAACTTTTCTATATAGAGAAAATTTAATATTGTATTTTCTTCCAAAAAAAAATTTCTAATCAAAAGTTTGCAAAAAATTTTAACTAAAACTTTTTACATAGTTATTTAATTCATTTTCAATTCTATATATTAAGAATGAAATACAAGTATAGTATATATACTTAATTTAAATGTAATTAAAAAAGATTTGCACCCTGACTTTCAAGCTCCCTACAATCATCCACTCTATCCAATATAACCGATACACATATCCACATACATGTGAAAAAGATAAATGATCTCCACTATACATATTTAATACTGAACCAGCACTCATCAGTTGGTCTGGATCACCATCTCATTTCCCACACATATGTATAATCAGGGCTCAGTTTATATTAAGATAGAAAATCTACACACTTTAATGAACTGGCTTCAATCCTTTCCACTCTTCAGCCATCCATATTGCTGAAAATCTGATGATGGAATGCCCAAAGCCCAACTGATGAGTACTGGTTCAGCATGAAATATGTATATTGGAGATCATTTATCTTTTTCACATGTAGGTCGCCATGTGTATCGGTTATATTGGATAGAGTGATGACTGTAGGGAACTTGAGTCTGAATTCAAATTCCTTTAACTAATTCTATGTATTGAAAATGAAGATATCTTTTTTTTTTTATCAAAACTTTAAATAAAATGTTTTAATAGTTAATTCATTAATTAAAAAAAAAAAAAAAGCACAATATATATATTGGTGAAAAAAATATGACTTTTATACAAAAAAATACTATACATTCATATTATATCTCGAATATAAGAAAAACAATAATTAAAGAAAAATAGTCAACAATAGTATATTATGAAACTATATAATTTAAGGATATAATAATGTTTATGTTCATGTTCATACCATGTAGATATAAAGTCCTAAATTTATAAATAAATAAAAAACCCTCTTTTGTGCTGATTTGTCTATTTTTATGCAAAATATCAAACCTATGGTTAGTGATTCTAATATGTATCTTGTTTGCCGACTCACATAATGGTTCAATCATCATTTACATTCTATTAAATATATTACTTTACACTTTTATATAGTTGGAGATATACCATTTAATATTTTAATGGTCTAACCTTGGAACATTTTTTAAACAATAATATATTTGTAAGTAAAACATATTTTATCTCTTCATGAAAACTTGGAACTAAAATTTGTTTTGACAAGTCTATCCTTAAATGTTCTATATCTTCTGCTTTGAGAAAAATAGATTAAAGATAATCTGTGGAATTTAATATGTTAAAATGTTTCTGCAGTAGGTGGTTAATATTGGATAAATCATTATTAAAAGTAAAAACTAATAGTGGAACTTTTAAATGGCTAATTTCTTTCTTAGAAAAAAAAATTATTTTCTGTTAACTTCTGAAGTAAAAGCAGGCAAATATTAGAAGTTCTACCTTTAATTCTAATTTTTAATATTGATTTACCGAACCATAAACTGCAGAAACATTTTAACATTAAATTTCATAGATTATTTAAAATGTATTTTTCCCAATATACCTGAAGTTGTGTACAGAGAATAATTAAGGATAGAATTGTCAAAACAAATTTTAGTACTAATTTTGTATTAGAAAAATGATGTTTTTCATGTGAAGATAAAATATGCTTTACATGCAAACATATTATTGTTAAAAAAGTTTGTTCAAGTTAATATCAGATATTAAATGATATTTCCCAACTAAATGCATCTTGGGGATCATTTGTCTTTTATTGTATCTTTATATATTGAAAAAAAATGGGAAAGTAGGTGGTGTTTATTATATCCATAAAGATATTACACATGGAAAAGAGAAAGATGAATAACTCTGTATGTGTGTAAAATTTAAAAAATCAGATATATTAATCTTTAATTGAGGTTTAAAGTTTATATCTGGACTAGAGATAATTTATCGTTTCGAAAATGATTAGTAATATTCATTATTATATTTATCTAAAATAGATGCCATCAAAGTTGAGAGTGGAGGGAGTTTGATAATGGTAAATGAAAATGTAACAATTTACTTTAGATAAATACTCTTCATATAATAGAGATATATATGAGAGATGGTGACCTGGGCCAAATAATGAGTGCTGGTTCAGCACAAAATGCATCTTGGGGGTCATTTGTCTTTTATTGTATCTTTATTTATATGAATTTGAAAAGAACGGGGAAATATGGAAGTGTTTATTATATCTATAAATTTAATATATTTAATAGAATGTGATAGACGTTTGAACTATTATGTAAATGAATCGACAAGCAGTGAACATATTTTAAAGTAACTAATTATAGTATTAATATCATTTACTTTCTTTATTACTTTTACAATGATTCATAAAGAAAATAAATGATAATATTATATGGATTTGGAAATGTAATAAGAAAGATAAAGTTATAACTAATTATAGATTTGACATTTTACATAAAAATGAAAATAGACCAGTATCTAAACGTTTTAATTTACCAGATTATTCAATTGATGATTAAGAATGATTATATTACAAAATAACTTTTCCTTCATAAGAAAGAAACAAAAGAGGAAATTTTTTTTATTTATAAATTTAGGATCTTGCACACTCCTGGTATGAACATGAACACTGGCACTATTATGTCTTTGAATTACCAAGTATTTTAATACATTGTTTTTGATTATTTTTCATTAATTATTGGTTATTATTTAATACATTAATGATTAATTTATTTTTCTCATATTTGAGATTTAATATAAATACATAGTAATTTTTTTATACATATTGATTTTTTGTAGATATTTTTTTTTATACACCCATATTTTTTTGATTGACATATATATATTGTACTTTTTTTTTCATTAATAAATTAATTATAATTATTTTTTAATGAATTAAGTAACTATTAAAAAGCTTTGTTTAAAGTTTTGATAACCTAATAATTAGTTGTTTGTTTGTTTGTTTTTTAAAAAAAAAAAAGATTTCATTTTCAATATGAAGAATTGAAAATGAATTAACTATTTAAAAAGTTTTATTTAAAAATTTTTGCAAAGTTTTGAAAAGAAAATAATTATTTTTTTGGAACCCCCCAATAAAATATTTATTGCAATAGATCAATATTGGAATTGTTAAACTCTCACTATATAGAAAAGATCATTAATCTATAGGAACTTTTTCCTTTATCACATATGGAATTAATTTTTAATGCTTAATTTTTGTATAACATCTTGAGTTGTATTTGTTAATGAAATCCAGTCATCTGGTTAAAATATTAAAACTACTGTTACGTAAATAAATAATTGTATTTTATTTTTTATTTATATTACCTTTAGATAGATAGTTCATATATTTTTTTATTATTTCCAATATATATATATATGTATTGTGGCAGTTAGTTGAAGATGAAAGATTGTTAAAAGGGAAAATTCTAATATATAAAAAAAAAGAAGACAAAAAATTATAATTTTATCTTAGTTATGGATAGAAATGCTGGTCATAAGAAGTGTGAGAATATATGATTGAGGAATAAATATAAACAACACACACAAGCCCATATATTTATTTGTTTATTATATAAAAATATATTACCAGTATTAATGATTAGTCTTGGTGACACATCAAAAAATAAAAAAATCATTTTGATTTATTATTATTATTTTAAAAGCAAAAAATATTGTGTAAAATTTTATTACTTTATTTTTGTTTATTATAATTAATTTTATTTTAAAATGCTACATTTTAATGTGAGAATATAAAAAGATTTTCTTGAATTTAATAGTCTAATGGATGAAAAGATGAGGAAAGAGAAAAGAAACAATTTAAGTTCTTGAACTCAACAATAATAAAAAAGTTTTATCCCCAGAATTTATAAAGCAAGAACCTATTTATTTATTTTGGAACTTATAACCTAAAAAAAAAAAGAATTTCTAAATAAAAAGGAAGGGACAAAATTTATTTGTCTCATCAGACAGCTTTCCAAGGAGCTGGATTAATGGAGTATAAGTTTATACCTCTCTTACTCTTGTTTTAAATTCATTTAATAATGACTCTACTACAGAAACAAAGCATGACATATTCAGATTCACTAATCCAAATAATCAATATACTGCAATCAAATAATGCCACTAGGAGCTTCGCTACCAGATCACAGAGAAAAGAAAATATCATATTTGATAAAACAGACTAATGACTTTTTTTTTAATGGTGCACTTTACAACAAACTGAAGTGATTCAAATGGTAATATTATTGATGGAAAATTTACATAATTTGTTTAATAGCCATAAACATTAAAAAAATAAACAGGCAGTCCTCTCCTTTTGAACCTAATTGGTTTTTGAAATGTGTATGACAGTTGAAATGTAAAGTCGAGCAATGTAAAAAAACCCATCAAAAAAGGTTTTCAAAATACACGTATATATATATTTGCTAAATATTATGTTTCTATTTTTAAAAAAAAGTTTAAAAAATTCTTAATATATAATAAATTTTCATATTTCAAAAAGATTTTTTATTTAAATTTTTTAAATTTTAATTGAGACAAAAATGAGGCTAAACACAATCATATATGTATAAGATCTAGACAAATAATATTTAAAAAGTTTACAAGCATAATGAAAATTAACTTGACAGTATGTGAATTTGAAAAAATTCATCAATTTTGTTCTTGATTTTAACAATTGAACATGAATTATCGATTGAAGCAAAAGATTTTCCATTTATATCTTGGTTGTATGGAGATTATGAGAACTTGATTTCTTTTTGTCCGTATCAACGCTACTGTTTTTTCATTTTTCACCTATGTTTATGAATTAATAAGAGCAAATTTTTTCACCAAAACAGAAATGTACATAAAATGATAGCATACATTTTAACATAAATCAATAAGACCCAACTTATCAACACACACGTTAACTCAAAACATCCCTGCTCAAGACTGAACCTGTGATGTCAAAAATAGACATGATTAATGTCAGAAGTGGGGAAGAACTAGTAACTAATAGTCCATGAGAAAAAGAAAATTATTACATGAAAGTACATGTTTTGTCATATATATCAATAAAAATCTTAAGTAGGAAATGTGTACAAAATAGCGAATTGTATGAAAGTAGAGACATACCTCTATTCAATTTAAAAAATAATATTTTTTTTTTTAAAAATTATTGTTAGGAAAATGTTCTCATTGATTGTCTATACACACATATTTGAATATTTATAAGATTTCAAAACAAATAGTTTTAAAAAAAGTACACCCAGGTCTCATTTTATGCGGATTATTTTAATGCGATTTTGAAGTTATGCGAATCATGTTTCTTCTTATTATCATTCATATTTCACTATATTTCTTAGATATCAAAAAATTTAAATTATTAATAACATATTTTGACTTTAAATACTTTTTTTTTTTCAAAAATATAACGTTATATTAGCAGCTAACGTGAATATGGCCTAAAGCTGTATTTAAAATGTTAGCTTCTATGTAAATAATCTACTTATATTAATGAGTAAATAATAATAATAATAGATTTATATGTACGTATAAAAATATCGCAATAAATATTCAAAAATTTTAAACTTTTAAAACGTATTTTGTTAGATATTAATAGAAATAAATATTTTTTTAGATTTTTAAAATAAATAATAATGAAGATTTTATAGATTTTATAAACTGAAAATAATCTTTCTAATGATAATGTATAATCTTTTTGTTTTGATTGCGATCTCATTTTTTTAATATAAAAACAGAAAAACATTAAGACAGCACAAGACTGAAAGTTGTACATCACATCACGAATCTGATTTCTTACTAGTTCACAAACGAACACATATTGTCAAATAGCGATAATGATTAAAATATGTATAAAAAAATTAAATACTGTAGTTAATAAAAAAAGTTTGTCTTATATTAATTTTTTTCAAATATTTGAAATTTTTTATTAGTCATACTTTATTTGCTTATTTTTTAAATGTGAATTTTAAAGTAATTTTTCCTTGTTGCTTTACTTTTATGCGATTTCCAAAAATTAGAGACCTTATCCCCCATTTTTCAAGGTAAGTTAAGTCTATTTTTGTGAGATTTTTTTTTTTATGCGCATTTTCTGAGGAACCTATCTATCACATAAAATGAGACCCAGGTGTATACACATTCATAATTTTATAATTGGATATCATTTAGTCTTTTAAAATGAGCATAGCAAAAATGTAAAACAAATATATGCTTATAAATATCAATTTTTGAATACATAAAATAGACTTCATTTTATGAAACTAAGCAAACTTTTTACTTGTTATGACCTAACAATTTAGATGTAATTTGTATTAGAGGAATAAATCTCAGCTTTTGTATGTGTGTTAAGCAACTGTGTTATTATATATCTATGTAAAGCTTACAAATAAGGTATTTTACTTATAATGATGATGATGTACTAAGCATAATAATGTTAATGAATACAGAAATATTTTATAACTTACATAGAAAATAAATAAAAATAATTTATTTAAAAGCAAGATGAGGAATATATGTGTCCTTGATAATATAAAAATGTTTCCATTTTAAAGGAAGTAAAATCAAAAGACACTATAGAACAAATAATTTATAGAATATTTAAAAGATATATTCATATTGTGTTAACTTATGAGGTTTTATAATCTATTAACATTTGTTGGATATAAATGTATAAAATTCTTCTCAGATTCATAATTAAAAAAATTAACAAATCAATCTAATTTAGAGATGTTAAATAAACACACAGAATGACCGTAATTGGTATGCATAGTCAAAAATATTGTATGTTATTGTTTTGCAAATATTTAAAGTTTACATGTATGTATTCTAGTGTTGAGACAATACACAAATTTCTAATGTATAAATGTTTTTCAATATACATATTTATTTATTTGTTTTCAAAATATAATAGAATTATAAGAAATGAAACTATAGATAATCAATTTTAGGATATGTTAAATGAAAGTGTAGAATGTTGTATGCACTAGATATTTATTTATTTATTTGTGGTTTGTTAATTTAATTCTAATAGTATATTTTATTCATAGATGTTCTGCAATAAAAATATATATTATTGTAATCAATTGCCATGATGATTCTTGATCTCAATTTCATTTATGCATTTATTTTTAATTTAATGCATATCTGTGAATGACAGATATTAAATGGAGTTAATTAAGTAATTTCATCATACACTCTTTATTATCATCAATATAACATATAATATTGATCTCATGATTTGTAATTGTGGTATGCTAGTCATAACGTCAATGTAACAAAGTAGGGAGTAGTAGTATGAATATGCAATGAGTAAGCAATCTGACTTGCATGACACCCTTAATTTAGAAGGTTGCAAGTTGGGATGGATTGTAATCAATTTCCAATTAATAGATCTTTCTTAATATTACAATATATCTTGTGATGATGACTGATAATGATCAAACCCTCATTATAAGTTATGATCAGCTAGCACTGTATTCAAGCATTAGTTGACTCATAAAATTTAAAGGTATAATTTAAAAACCAAAAGACCATTCGTGGGCAATATATATATACACCCATATTTATATTATCATTGGTAATAAAATATTTACATACTGCAACTATTTCTTTTATTTGTGATATTAATTTTTGTTAATAAATTTTCTTTAACGTATTTTACAGTGTTTTTTTTTTATCTAAGATAAAGGAAAAAAAATAATTAAAACATATATTAGTGTGCTTTAATTAAATTTATAGATAAAAAAAAAATTAAGAAGATTTCATTCATTGTCTTTGGTACAAATATTTTGTAGAAAAAAAATTAGCAGTATTTAATATATTGGAGGCTAATTAGATACACTATGATAAAAATTCTTAGTAAGATTTATCTCTTTGATATAATTTTTTTTAAAAATTACTTTTTTTAAAATATACCACGAGATTGTATCAAAATTTAATTTGTAAAGTGTTAATAAAATTCTTGAAATTCCTCTTTTGTAAAAATAAAAAAACTTATCTGCAAGTTGATTAGAAAAATAAATTAATTGAAATCAAAGATAAAATATTACATTTGATTCTCTAGTGTGCATATTGTATAAAAAGAGAGAATTTTGTTTTATGAGAAAGAAAAGTCAATAATCAAGAAAACAGTGAGCAGTCCATCAGCAGATACATCAACAGTCTAAAATCAGTAGTCAGAGCAAGGAGAAAGTGAGCCGAAAGTCAGGGAGTGGGTGGTGATTAGTGACTGGGACAATTATATTGCAGAAACAAGAAAAAAATGATTGGAGAACTGTTAGAATCCATTTCTAAAAAAAAAAACATTAATGCAGCCAGAAGAGTTAAGGAAACTAAACAAAATGGAATAAAAGTTCACCAAGTGCACCAGATCTAATCCTTAAATAATCAACATGTGAGCTGTACAGTTATACTGAAACCCTGCCTAACAAAAAAAGGAGCAGAATCAAAATAGTCTTTTTCTCCTGTTGTTACTGCACAGCTTTGACAGCATACCAAGGAAATTTGGTTTAAACTAAAAATGGGGGGAGACAGTTATCACAGAAGCCAGCATTAAGTAATGTAATGTCTCATATAATTATTGCAGATGAATCTGAAATAGTCCCTGCCCCCAGTTTTGGTATAAGTAAGGCAAGAACAATTAAATATATTAGTTTCTTTTTAGAAATATATTGATTTAAAGAAACTAATATCTTATCTAAATTAAGCTATACACAAAGGGATGTATGTACGTGTATAGAATTAGATCAAGATGTATATTTTTTTTTTATTTGTTAATGTGCAGAAAAGCACGAATTAAAATATAATCTATCTTGCTGATATTTTTTTTCTTGTGTGATATCATCTATCAGCATGGGTATTATACATATATATATTATTTGTTATTTTATATGTGTGTGTATTTATATGCCCATAATCTGCTATATGAGTTCATGCAGTAAGAACCTAATAGAAGAGAGGGGATATTCTTTTATTGTTAAATAAAGTATTATAGATTAGATTTTTTTTCTGCTTTTGTGTTATTTATTATAATTATTATCTTTTTTTAATATTTCTAATTAAGATTAAGAAAATAAATTTTTGTTGTATTTAATCAAGAACTGGTATTTAATGTTTTATTCACCTCACTCCATAATTAATATAAATAATATGTGTATTTATTGTAAGATAGGCTATTTACCCTGAAAATTAAGGTAATAAGCTAGCATGTGGAATAACCTGTAAGGGAATGTTGGGTGTATCTCTCAACAAGAATCTTGTAGGGCCGGTTTCTATGAAAGTGGCACTTAAAGCTTTGGACTTTATAAAATGCTTTACTTTAACTAAGCTTGGCATTCTGGTGGAGATGTTTATCCAAATAGGGAGATTAGGACATACAACTGATAGCTGTCACTTTAATATCGTTTTTAACAATAGTAATATCTTCTGGTTAAGTTACAAGGTTTAAATTCAGTAGTGATGGGTAGGATAGTTACCGTTACAATATGAAAACAATAAAAAATATATAAATGAATTAAAGGAAATATAAATACAAATAAAAAACAGCTTTTAAATAGCTACTGCAGGAATAATGGCCTGCTCAAGAATTCCTCATAGAAGAACAGTGTAAGAGAAGGCATTATTTACCAAGCTTGCCAAATACTAAGAAGTGAAGGTATGGCTGTCTACCATCCTTGTTCATCTATCCAAAAGAAAAATCCTAAGCCTGATTGGAAATAAAAAAATTTTAAAGTTTTATGCACTCAACTCCTTGAAATAGAGGCAAAGATGCTATTTTCTTATCATGATACTTTTTGTAAATATATATATATATATATTGTGAGAATACACAATACTATCACATAGACATATAATTAATATATATACTTCATTATTATTTATTTTAGTAATTGTTTTTTCATTCATAAATATGTTAACATTGTTTAAACTAACAAAGTTCATTAATGAAAAACGTGACATAAAGATAACCTTCGAAATCAAGTTTGCAGCCTATCAAATAACATAATGGAAATAAAATTAAAATATCAATTATTCATTATAGAATGTAAATTTGTAAAAACAAATGATATATGCAGTACATTATGTTTGAAATGATTTTACTATAAATACTGAATCAAAAATTTATTATCTTCTATTTTTTGCTGATGTACTGGATACTTTGTATATTGATTTTAATGTGTTCGAATATAGAATACATATAAAAAGATAGATTAATAAAATATACGGTTTATTTATTAAAGAAAACTTTTATTAAAAAACAAACTTTAATATTAGCCAAATAAAAGAATAAGTAAATTATTCTTTATTAATATAATTTGTAGTTAAAACAAAATTATATATATTTTTATTATTTAAAATCTTAAAAATATCTTTCTAAATTGGAATTCTGAAGCATATAAACTTTTCAGAAATCATTATACTGTATATTAAGATCAATATTAATTTAAGAAGATTAAAATATATAAAGGAATGCCTTGTCAGTTAATTCCAATCGCCATAGGATTATAATGCTATAGTCTTGACCGCACATAAATGTAATTGCTTATCCTACTTAAATGCCTAGAAGTTATATGAATCTCATCTCTAATTCTTTTCAAAACTCCAATTGCTAATAAAATCGTTTACAGAAGATGTCAACATCATATAACAAGAATGGATAAAAAAAAACTGAATGCCTGGATATCTTTACAATGATTGCTATCCGAGAAATAAAAAACTTTATCCTGAATGAACATTGTTTCTTCAACGTGGAAACTCCAATTGCTAATAAAATCATTTACAGATGTCAACATCATATAACAAGAATGGATAAGAAAAAACTGAATGCCTGGATATCTTTACAATGATTGCTATCCGAGAAATAAAGAACTTTATCCTGAATGAACATTGTTTCTTCAGCGTGAAAATGAATTGGACAGTAACATGAACTTTTCATTATCTTACATCGTCTTCGTGAACTTTTATTTTAAAACATTTAATTTTATTTCCTTCATTATTGAAATGCTTTTACATTTGGAATAATTCAATTACGAGAGACTAAATGCAGATGAACAGAAGATTATGAACTTAATTATATATTTTTTAATTCATCATCATCAACCATTATCAATCCACTGCAGGATGAAGGTCTCTCCAAGTTCAAACCATCTTCTCTGATCTTTAGCTTCTCCACATCACCCCTGCACACTTTCTTATTTCATCCATCCATCTCACATGTGGTCTCTTTCTGGGTCCTTTACAATCTCTTGGAATCCAGTTTAAGATTTCAAATGTCCATCTATTATCATCCCTTCTAGCAATATGTCCAACCCAACTCCACTTCAGCCTTTTAATTTTTTCAATGAGGTCAATAACAACTGTTTGTTCTCTTACCCGTATATTGCGTTTTTGATCTCTTCTTGTTACTCCTAACATGTATCTCTCCATACTTCTTTAAGTTGTCTGAAGTCTCTGTATTGCAATAAGGAAAAAATTATGGCACTATTACTAAAAAGAAAGATGACATCATGAAATGGGTAGAAGACTTCTATCAAAAATTATATAGTAATAAAGAACAAGTACCTCCTATATCTATTATATCTTCCGAATTACCCAGAATTTTAAATGAAGAAGTGAGACATGCAATTAAATTTATGAAGAAAGGAAAGGTTCCAAGTAATGATGGAATTATAATTGATATATTAAAAGAAGCAGGTGATGAAATAGGAAAAAATTTTAGCAAAGTTTTTTTAATTATATTTATTAAAGTCTAGATCTTCAAATGAAAGCGACTTGATAAAAGGTTTTAAAATTAAGGTTCAAGTAAAATTAATATGAAGGTAAGAGTTTATCACTCTTCATATTATATATTTTTTTGATTTGACGTTTACAGAACATTGACATTGTTAGTATGAATTTAATTAAATTAATGTTTATTTGTTCTGAACTGTGTGATTGACTAATATTCTGTATGAAGAATTTATATTTATTAACTACAACTTTACATAGGAATAATTTTAAGATATAATTCTATCATATGGATGCTACAATGTAATACTATTATTTATTTGTATATTTATTATATTCACACTAGTTATTTGAATATTTTTTATAATTTATTTTTGTAAATTATAAAAATCCATTTAATTTATTACACATTATTTGTATTTGTTCATATTACAAAATACGCATCTACTAAGTAAATATAGAAAGTTATTTTATATTTATACTTCTAAAATAGTAGAAACGTGAAAGAAATCTTTATAATTATTTTTGTTATATTAAGTAAGTTGATCATTTACTTTTTAATAAGTATTGTTAATGTTTGTTTTAAATTTAAAGAAGTCCCTAATTCATTTGATTTATCTATTAATTTTATGAAATCAAACTATATTCAAACCCACACACATATATTATATTATTTAATATCCTAATTATTAAATTGAAATATATTTTAAAATATATTGAGATTATTTAGAATATAGTCATTGCTTTAGCATTTATGGAAACCCCTGAAGAGAGTTAACCGCAACTTCTCCCCGAGTTTGAAATCTGAGCATAACGGGAAAATTAATAAAGGTGAAAGACCTATTATAAATTGTATCTATGCTAGATATTTAATATTAAGCTATTAAAATTGAATTAGGTTAAATCTAGAATTAAATTTAGATCATTTTATTCATAGCATCCTATTTGAAGACCCAAAGTCTGATTATATAAAGATTCGACTGCCTTAACGTTTTCTTAGGAAATCCGTACCGTTACAATATATTATTTTATTTTATTTATTTAACCTTTACTTTTTTAATATCCTTCAGAATTTCATATATTGTATTTTCTAATTTGAAATATATGAAGAATACTAACTTAATCAAAAAACAAATAATGAGAATTAAAAAAAACATTCACTAACAATATTTATATATAATGAACTACTAACAATTATCTAATTCACATTATTCATTGTGTGTAATATGTACTAATTGTTGTACTGATAAAGCGTACAGGACATTTTCATTTATATAATATCAATAAAAAAAATCTTCAAAGATCAACTTTCAATGTCTTTAGTAAATAAATCTTACTTAAAACAGTTCAAATAGAAAAAGAATATTAACAGAAATATCAATAATTAAAGCTAAGAAATAGTAAATAATACAAAAAACTGGATATATTAAAATTATGAAAAACTTTAATAGACTTATAAGATAAAGATATGTTTTCATCTGTCCTAATTAAAATAGAATATTAGAAATATATATATTAATACTTCTGTTAAATACGTGAATATGAACTATCACTTTAACCATAAATAGTTTTTAAATAAGCATACATTTGACAGGCTGCTGGTAGAAATTTCCTGTTAACTGAAAGGAGACCCTTTGATTACTCTTGAAGACCTTAAAGGAATTGAGCAAGACAAATTTCTAATATCAATTTCATATGCTCTTGTCATTGCAACTATTATTCCTATGTGATTATTCACACAGTATATGAACATAGATAGGCTACTCACCAACACACATTAGTCAGCATGGTAACCATGGTCTTTCTTCTCAGTTGCATGATAGCTCTTAACTGAAATCAGTTGAGTTTTCTTGAAGGCAGAATGAATGTGCGTGTGAACAAATTTTTTTTTCTAATAAATCATTTCAGATAAAAATAAATCATGGCCCTTATTATCAGGAGACTGTAAACATCCAAGGCAGCAGTTGGAGATTGAAGGCTAAGGGTGTTAAGAATCTCCTGCTTGCAGACCCAGGTTGCCATTTGAAAATGACATTTTATTTAGGTACCTACAACTGCAGATCACTTTCAAGTGAAGAAAAATTGCAACAACCATCTCATATAAATTTGAGATATTATTGGAATTTGTGAAGTTAGAAGAAAAGGTGAAGAGACGATTTAAAAAATGACATGCACTGAATTGTAAAGGCACAAATATTGGAAGCACAAGTGGAGTAGGATTCATTATAAATGAAAAGAGGAAGAATATTATGGAGACTGATAGTGTATCAGACAGAGTAATAAGATTAGTTATTCACCTAAATAGCAGATGTGAAATGCGGTTAATACCGGTTTATGTTCCAACAAGTTCTCATTGTGATGCCAAAAAAAGAGGATTTTTATATAGATGTACAAAAGACTTTTGATCAGATAAAACAACATTTTAAAATTGTCACATGAGATTTTAATGCTAGAATTGGTAAAAATGCTGTAGGTAAATTTGGTTATGGTGATAGAAATGAGAGATCATATACTGGTAGAGTTTTCAGAAAAACTTTACATTATGAATTCTTTTTTTTTTTTTTTTTTGAGAAAAATATTAAACAGAAATGGACATGGAAGCATACAAATGAAGGTACAGCAGAATTGGATTACTTTTTTGACTAACAGAGATTGCTATGTTCTTAATAAATTTAACACAGAAAGCGATCATCGATTAATGAGATGTAAGATACATGTTAATGCAAAACTAGAGAAACAAAAATTATTAAGAAAAACAATATTCACTGTAGATATTCCTAATCTTCAGAAACATTCCAATGAATTTAAATTAAAATTTGCAAATCATTTTCAAATATTAACAGATTTGAACAAAATCAATAGGAAAATAACTAATATATTTTTAAAAACTCCAATGAAGATAGCTGCTTCAAAAAAGCAGCAATTGACCAGGAAAATTTCTACTGAGGTAAGATAATTTATGGAAAAAAAAAAAATATGAAAATATATAAAAATGATGCATTATGTATTGAATATCCTGAATTTGTGAAATAGATTGAAAAAGAGTTGATAATGATATAAGAAATTATAATGGTGAACTAGAAAGGAAAGCTATATAAAAGAATAAACGTATCAAGAGTGTAAAACATCTTGACATTGAGAGAAAAGTTATTTCTGTAATAAAAAAAAAGATGGAACTATTACTAAAAAGTGAAATGATATCATGAATTGTGTAGAAGAATTCTATCAAGAATTATGTAGCAATAAAAAAAATAAAAAAAACATATCTCCTACAACTATTATATTTTCTGAATTGCTAGGATTTAAGTGAGACATAAAATTAAATTTATGAAGAGAACAGCTCCAGGTAATGATGGAATTATAATCAATATCTTAAAAAAAAAACAGATGAAAAACTAGAAAATGTTTAAATGATAAAGATGTATCAGATGATTGGAAGAATGCAGTATTAATATTAATATTTAAAAAAGTTGATAAAGAAGATGTTAGAAAATACAGACCTATCAGTCTTTTATCAGTTCTATACAAAATTTTTACCAAAATAAGTACAACTTATCTATAGCAAACTTTGGATTTTAATCAACCAAAAAAAACAAACTGAATTTAAATAGTTTTAGTACAGAGAATAATATCCAAGTATTGAGAGAAGTTATAGAAAGAACCAACAAATATGACTGTCATATGCTTTAGATTTGTAGATTATGAAAAGGCATTTGATTCTATAAACATTTCTTCACTGATTAAAAAGTATTGGTTCATCAAGGTAAAGACCAGGATATTGTTATATTCTAAAGAATATTTATAATAAATGCAACAGCAACAATTAGCTTACATAATAATATTAAAAGGATTAACATTGAGATGGATGTACAACAGGCTGACTCCATATCTCCAAAACTTTTTACAGCAGTTTTTGCAGATTAAAATGGAAAGTTAAGGGAATAAAAGTAAATGAAGATTATTTAAGTCTTCTAAATTTTGCAGATGATGTAGTTGTTTTTGCAAATAATGCTTTAGAGCTTCAGGAAATGTTGCAAGTGTTATCAGATGAAAGTAAGATTAATGGTAAATGTTAAAAAGACTAAAGTAATGTACAATGGATTTTCTCACAATAAGAAAATAAAGATTGATAATGAGTTAGAAGAAATTAACAACTACAAATATCTTAATCAGATTAATACTACAGATGAAAACATAATGGTTGAAATTAATCATAGAATTAAACTTGGTTGGAATTCTTTTGGTAGAAATAACTTCAAATTAAAAGAAAATATGCCTATATGTTTGAAAAGGTTTTTAATAATGTGTGTTACTAGTTCTTACTTATGGATCTGAGACATGAACACTTAACAGAAAAGCAATAGAGATTTCAGACCATTCAACAAAGTATGGAGAGATGTACATTAGGAGTAACCAAAAGAGATTGAAAACAAAAATACATGGGTAAGAAAACAAACAGGTGTTACTGACATCATTGAAAAAACTAAAAGACTGGAGTTGGGCTGGATACATTGCCAGGCTAAAAGAAATGATAATAAATGGATAGTCGAAATCTTAAATTAGATTCCAGGAGATTGTAAAAGATCTTACCACATGTGAGACAGATGGATGAAATAAGTAAGTGTGCTGGGGTAAACGTGAAAAATAGGCTAGAGATTGGAGAAAATGGATTGAACTTAGAGAAACCTTCATCCTGAAGTGAAATGATAATAGTTGAAAATGATGATGACGATGGCACTTGATAGCTTCATCTTCATTAAGGTTCACATAGTTCACTATTTTAAGCAAAATGGTAGTATTCTATTTAAAATATCTGATATGCAAGGTTCAAAACAGCAAACAATACCATAGTTATATAATAAATAAAAATGCAAACAGCTTTAAATAATTTATGTAGAGAAAAGTCTTCTCCAGGTCTGAGTACAGAAAAATAATGAAGAAGATAATACTAACCAGATTGGTCGATTGAGATTTTTAAGTTTTCTTTTCTTGACTTATTCTTTAGATCATAATATCCAGATATTTCTAGCAAGATTCATAATGAGCTACCTATATATATATATGTTAATTCTAATATTTTCACGGATAAAAGATGTCATATTATTATTACTATTTGTGGGATATTCCGTGTAGTGAAAAAGCTAAATGCTGACGTTTCAGTACAATATCAAGTACCCTCCTCAGAGCGTCCTCTGAGGAAGGTACTGATATTGTACTAAAACGTCAGCATTTAGCTTTTTCACTACGCGGAATATCCCGTAAATAGTAATAATAATATGACATATATATAAATCTTAAGTCTGCCTACAAATCCTCAGCTATCAAAAGTGGCAAACAGACATACTAAACAATATGCCATGGGATTACTTCAATCATAAAGCCATAAATACCTTAAAACTGCAAGACAGTTATTGTAAATGAATATATTTTATCAGTAATCACAATGTGATCTTACATGTTTCATTCCTACCATTAATTATGATAACAGTGATGGATGAAACTTGCACCAATAAAACACAATCCATACATTGCATTACAATAAAGGTAAAAACAAATAATTTAATAAGACTTTCCAAAAAGTATTTATTCAACAAATTGTAATATGGATAGAAAACATTATAAATCATATACCAAACTATTAAATACAACATTAAAATTGCCGAATGAAAAAATTTTTGATATTTCAAAAACTACTTCTTTGCCATAATCCGCATTCATGAATATTAAATTTTAGATTTTGGCAACATTCATCGATTTTAAAATTTTTTATAAATAATTCATTTTCATTGTAACTTTATTAACTACTAATGAAAAATACTTCTGACTATAATTAGTGGCAAATGTAAGTTGGTATAAATTCAATATTATAAATCTTACACAAAGGGATTAGTTAAATTTATATGTTGCAATACAGTTAGTCCATGAAAAACATTTGATAATAAACAAATCATGAATAACAAATAGAAACAAAACCACATACAACTTCTGTTTATCAGGCATAGTGAAAGATCAAGTAGAGATATGATTCATATTACCATTTCCTTAAAAGTCTGCCTCTAAAATCAAAAAATGAACAATAGCACAGAATGTTGAATGTCTTCTTAATATAGTCCTACAATAAAAATTTAGTGAAATATTTTATTTAGATATACTTTTCATAGCATCACTGCATAAAAATTTAAATCAACATCTTATTACTTAGACCAATTTCATTGCAATATTAGCATATATTTCGCATTTGGAAATGGCCATGAAATTATATTATAAATAATTACATTCTTGTACTTTATTGATACATTTAGCAGATATCAAACTTTTTACTCTTTGACTATTTTTCTAGAATTTAAGAGACCCCAATATGATTCATTCAAATTAAAAGATGAAAAAAAATTCTTAAGATAAAGTCAGTGTCATTAATGAGTAATATAAAAACTTTTAGTTTGTTATAACTATTGAAGTTAAAGAAGTCAACTAAAATAAGGCTATTACTTTTAATAAGCTTTCATATGCTTGCAATAATATTGGATTTTTCCCTGAAATAATTTTAATCACTACAATTTATTTACTCTTGATATGACGAATAAATGTTAGGTTTATCAAAAAACATAAAATAAAAATTATACGTCTTGCATATAGTATCGACTGTTGTAATTTACATTCTCATGAACAATCTTTGCTATTAGATTGAATGGTAGTCTTTTGATAACCGGTCATGGCTGTTTGATGGCGTAGTTTCTGAGCAAAAGCACAGAAATATGCATTTACGTGGCCGAATTTACGGCGTATAGAACAATTCTGTGCATATTAGCCGTTGGCAGGCATAGATGGCATTGCACACCAATATTATGGCCTGATGATGTGCTTCGCAGCACTATGGAAATAGAAAACACTTCAAAGATCGCTACCGTACGATGTGAGGGTGTATGGAATTCAACTGGCCATAACTGTTTTAATGTGCATTCGAAGTAATGATGTTGCACCCTACCTGACGTACTATTACATAATAATAATTGTAAGATCATTGCTGCACTTCCCTACAGATTGCAGACGGTGAAAAAAAATTGCAAAAGGGTATGCATCAGCATCATTTCACATAAGTCACGTGTTTACGTTGTTTTGGAAATCATAAGGTTGGTTGTATCAGAGTAATGCATCTTTTGATGTATTGTTTATATTCGGATCCTTTGGATCTGGCAACCATCGGCCCCCATGCCTGCTGTTTGCAACGCTATGCGCTGGAATGTATTGTTTGCATTTGGATACTTCAGATCTGGCAACCATCGGGCCCCGTGCCTGCTGTTTCCAGCTCTATGCACTGAAATGTATAATGTAATTAAAAAATGTAATTTAAATAATTTTTGTATCATTTTAAAAATGTAATTTATAAAATATTATTTTAAATCAAGTAATTATAAAAAAAATGTATAATGTAATAAAAAAATGGAATTGAGAAAATAATGTTGTTTTGTAAATTTTTTAAAGAAAAAATTATCGCTCCAGTAACATTACATTTCATTATTATTGCACAAAAACAAGCGGCTATTACCGGTTATCAAAAGATAACCAATTGAATTTCTTTATAACTGACTTCTTATGTACACAGCAAACTATCTTATTTAGTGCAGTAATACAAAATTAATGGTTACTAAATCAATTTTCAGCAGAATAAAGTGAAAAAAAATCAGATTAATCTATTAAATGGAATTGTTGTAGTCAATCTGTTATATTGGGTCTCAAATACCATGCAAATTTCCAAGTGATTAGTCATTATTATTTAGTAAAGTGTTTATTTTGGATAAAGCAGTAGTTATTAAAATTTCTCAACAAAAAAACTATCTATTTACATTGAATACAAAAATGTATCTAATAAACTGATAATCTCTTTAAAAACCATTTTAAGTGCCTGATACATGTTCTCATACTGTCCAACTAATTTCTTTTAAACTATATTCAAAATGGATAATGTGAATGCCACAAAAAGACTAGTAACAATAACAACCTATGAATCAGAGTCATTGTGAAAAACTGAAGTAACTTTATAAAGGTAACAAAAAAGTAATCCTAATAATAATATTGTTAGTTACTTGAGGAATTATATAGCATAGGAACACATATAATAGTAAGTAGAGAGCTACAGTTCTATTGACTTGATTTTTTTATGCTATTCAGCTGTAACTCAATGAAATATCGATCTCTGAATCTATTAATGTATGGTGCAACAATTTTCTTGGAAAAAACATATTACTTAATAAAAGAAGATAAAAGAAGTTACTCTTATTCCATTATCAATTTTGTTTCCTCTTTCAAAATATTTGAATTTTATTTATAAATTCCAATTATAAAGGAATTATAGTTAATCAGAAATATAATTATTGTATAAATCTTAATATCTAGCATTAGACTTATAATCAAATACATTAAGATTTTTAAACTGAAATACACCTGGGTCTCGTTTTATGCCGTAGATAGATTCCTCAGAAAACGCGCACAGAAATAAACGTAACTTACCTTGAAAAATGGAGGATCTGTTCTTTAATTTTCAGAAATTGGCATAAAAGCAAAGCAACAAGGAAAAATTACTTTAAAATTCGCATTAAAAAAATAAGGAAATAAAGTGTTACTAATAAAAAAGTTCAAATATATAAAAAAAATTAATATAAGACAAACTTTTTTTTATTAACTACAGTATTTAATTTTACATTTTCTATTTTACAATATGCGTTCGTTTGTGAACTAGCAAGATATCAGATTCGTGACAAGTTGTACAACTAGCACCACTTCCAATCTTGTGCTGTTCCTATATAAAAAAATGAGATCGCAATCAAAACAAAAAGATTATACATTATCATTCGAAAGATTATTTTCAGTTTATAAAATCAATAAAATCTTCGTTATTATTTATTTTAAAAATCTAAAAAAATATTTATTTCTGTTAATATCTAACAAAATACGTTTTAAAAGTTTAAAATTTTTGAATATTTATTGCAATATTTTTATACGTACGTATAAATCTATTATTATTATTTACTCATTAGTATAAGTAAGTTATTTACATAGAAGCTAAGATTCTCAATACAGCTTATGACCATATTAACGTAAGCTGCTAATGTAATGTTATATTTTTGAAAGAAAAAAAAGTATTTAAAGTCAAAATAAGTTATTAATAATTTAAATTTCTTAATATCTAAGAAATATAGTGAAATATGAAGGATATTAAGAAAAAACATGAATCGCATAACTTAAAATCGCATTAAAATAATCAGCATAAAACGAGACCCAGGTGTATACAAAATTATAAATCAATATTATATTTCTGATAGTTTTTTAATTCTGCAATGATACCTACTCCCCTTCCAAATTCAAAATTTAAATAAACTATTTTCAAGAGAAAAATGTAAATCTTCATCTCAATAGGTGTTTCCTCTTTTAAAATATTTGTATTTTATTTATAAATTCCAATCATAAATGAATTATAGTTAATCAGAAATATAATCAGTGTATAAATCTTTGATTATAAATCTAATGCTAGATAATTTGTATATCAACAAATTAAGATTTTTAAATTGAAATATAAAAAATTATAAATATATTAATATATTTCTGATAGTTTTTTAATTTTTCAATGATACCCAATCCCTTTTCAAATTCAAAATTTAAATAAACTATTTTCAAGAGAAAAATATAAATCTCCATCTCAATAGGTTTGTATAAAATAGAGTATAATTAAAATAATAATATACATTTATATATGTTATATATAGAGCTCGCATGTGACATCTGACTTGATTTTTTTTTTTTTGTAATTTATATATATATCAAAATTACCCCAAATTCACAATTCAATCAGACTAGCCACGAAAATAAACTAAAATACTACCAATATATACATAAAATTAAAAATAATCAATTTAAAACAAATGAAATAGATAGTTTTGTTTTAAATTGATTGTTTTAATTTTATATATAGAAGGTAACATTATGGACAAATTTTAACATTAAATTTTGATCATTTAAAGTATACCGGGGTCTCGTTTTATGCGGATTATTTTAATGCGATTTTAAAGTTATGCAATTCATGTTTCTTCTTAATATCTTTCATATTTCACTATATTTATTAGATATTAAGAAATTTAAATTATTAATAATTTATTTTGACTTGAAATACTTTTTTTCTTCAAAAATATAACGTTATATTGGCAGCTAACATGAATATGGCCTGAAGCTGTATTTAGAATCTTAGCTTCTAGGTAAATAACCTACTTATACTAATGAGTAAATAATAATAGATTTATACTTAGGTATAAAAATATTGCAATAAATATTCAAAAATTTTAAACTTTTAAAATTTATTTTGTTAGATATAACAGAAATAAATATTTTTTTGGATTTTTAAAAATATAATAATAAGGAAGATTTTATTGATTTTATAAACTGAAAATAATCTTT
Source organism: Epiperipatus broadwayi (assembly GCA_028023455.1). NCBI lineage: Eukaryota > Metazoa > Onychophora > Udeonychophora > Euonychophora > Peripatidae > Epiperipatus > Epiperipatus broadwayi. Next base: position 34,646 of record JAQFVV010014144.1, read on the forward strand.
CTAATGATAATGTACAATCTTTTTGTTTTGATTGCGATCTCATTTTTTTTAATATAGAAACAGAAAACCATTAACACAGCACAAGACTGAAAGTGGCGCTAGTTGTACATCACATCACGAATCTGATTTCTTACCAGTTCACAAACGAACGCATATTGTCAAATAGCGGTAATGATTAAAATATGTATGAAAAAATATAAAATTAAATGCTGTAGTTAATAAAAAGTTTGTCTTGTATTAATTTTTTTCAAATATTTGAAATTTTTTATTAGTCATACTTTATTTCCTCATTTTTTTAATGCGAATTTTAAAGTAATTTTTCCTTGTTGCTTTGCTTTTATGCCGATTTCTGAAAATTACAGAATCCGTCCCCCATTTTTCAATGTAAGTAAAGTTTATTTTGTGCGATTTCTTTTTGTGCGCATTTTCTGAGGAACCTATCAACTGCATAAAATGAGACCCAGGTGTATATATATATGTTAATTTTATTTACTTACATTTGCACAGAAAAGTCTGTAGTAGGGTTATCCAAAGCTTGTCCAAAGATTTCATCATGACAATCTGCATATCTAAAATAATATATACATGATATATAATTATACAGATGCAAAATTATATTCCACAACAGCATGTGGTACAATTAATAATAAATACGATGATAAAATTTTAAATTGCTAAGTTAGATTTTGATATAGTGCATCTTTAACAAACTACTTTGCCTGTTTTAATAACATCTTTAACACAGTTTAGCAATTTTAAATTTTAATAAATTAGTAAGAGACCACACACACTCTTCTGGAATATAATTTCACAATTCCCTATAGTTTAAGTTTATGTAAATATAAAGTATTACACAAATTAGTTTTTTTATTGTGGACTTTATTTAATATGAAAATATAGTTCTGAAAAATTAAAACAATAATTACTATTCTACAAATATTTTTCAATAGATAAGTTCCTTTTTCACATGTAAAGCTACTTCCCTATCATAATCAATATTCTTCTACAACTACCAATTTTATGCTCTGCTGATTTTTGTTCAGAATTTCATATAATATAAATTATACTGCATCCCACATTTTAAACAAATCATCATTTTCAAACTTCCATTTACTATTTTATTAATTTTTTCTATTGAAAATTTCATATATATATTGTTTGAATATTTTATTACAATTAATTAATTTAAAATACTGCTAAATCAGTTTTTTTTTCCAAAATTCTCCACCAAGAATGATCTTTAGATTTCGTATACTCAATCTATCTATAATTAATAATACTAAATATTATTAAATAAGTTGAAATTATATAAAAAGTAATATTATTTCCAAATAATCAATGTTCAAATGACAACAGTGTTATTAAAGGTTAATTTTTATTTTATTTTATTTATCAAAGTAGAATTTCAAAAACATAGCTCACAAATATATACACAAATTTTCTTTTTTTTTTTTTTAAAAAAAAAAAAAACATATCAAAAAATAGAACACCCAAAATAAATACTAATATTTTTTTTTATGTTTGATTCTTATGCTGGAATCTATAAATATATATCATAAATTCATGCATCTTAACAATGTAAGTTATTTCTTTATTTCATAATGTAACTTTAAATTTAAAAAGCTAGAGTAAATTATGTTAAGGCATTGTCAAGTAAATGCAAACTACCACTGATAATAATCATGTTAGCATTTGGCCATATCATATTAATTATAGTATCCTGACTTTTGACGAACATACATACGATGTATTTGATAAATATAATAATATAAACTATGGAATATGTGTACTTTTAAACTGAAACCATTACGTACAATATTAATAAGCTGAAGGATTTATAAAAATTGTGTATCAACAAAACTATAAAATAAATCCAAAAAAAGTGAGATATATACTATTGTATATACAAATCTTATGCATGAAGAATAATGCTAATATGTATTTTATTAAGCATTAAATAATAGACTGTTTACAAAAAGGTCATAAAACTAACTGATTCTGAATACAAAAATTTAAATATTGTAAATTCCTATCTCAGTGATAAAATATGATTATCAAAGGGGTAATTTACAACGCTATAAATCAAACAGTTTGACAATAACAATAAGTTGATATAGTAATGACTGTTTCAAAGAAATCTTATACATAACTATATATATATATAACTATAACTGCCCATGTAAACACAGCAATCCAAGCTATGTAACTAATTCACAGCATGTAAAAATTCCCGTAATCCTGTGTAAAACAATAAGTCCATTTTTATATATGTAAACCTACAACTACGGATTGCCCATGTAAACACAGCAATCCAAGCTATGTAACTAATTCACACATGTAAAAATTCCTGTAATCCTGTTGTAACAGGAACTGGGTTCAAACCCTGTTACAAAAAGAACGAGAATGTAGTTGTATATAATTTTTATTTATTTATTAGTATTAGATAATTATTTATAAAAGTCGCACATACCAAGCGCACGTGTATTTACTGGAACGAGGGGTGTGGGTATATATTATGAGTGGCATGCGTATATGTAGGTAGATATTATTGTTGAAATCAGGAAAGTAGAAATTTAGAAGACTTTAAAGCAGGTAAAAGAAAAGTTTCCTTTGTGAGTATAAACTTCCTGAATGAATTGGCAAAATGGATCGCATTGTTCAATAAAAAGAAAGAAAAATATAAGAAAGCAAAATCCAACTGCTTGAATGATATATATTTTTTTTGTGTGTGTTTGTTTTAATTAAAGGGATTTTTCAGAAATAATTTTGATTAAAAAAAATGAACAAGAAATGCCATTAGTTATTGAACTATTTTTCGATCTCTTTTATATGGTTAAAGTTGACAAAAGGATTTGTAATTAAAAGTTCAGGAATTTAAAAAAAAAAGAGAGATAATTAAAGTCAAGATCGCTAAGTGGTTTTCCTTTTGTTTGACATTTTTGTAAGAAAATCTATTTTTAGGAAACAAAGGAATACCAGCGATCAGGTGGGAGGCAACTGGGATTGATTAATTAATTTGAAAAAACGGACAGTTGAGCTCTGCTAGTCTTACGTGTAAGATATTCTAAATTTTAGTTGAAGAAAATTTATTAGCTGAAAAGAAGAAAGTTGGAGAGGCAAATTGTGCGGACTAAACTACATATATGAGTGACCTCATGGATCGCATGGGGTAGAATCACCATTGTGCTTGGTCGGTGTTCGGACCCCAACCATTTTAATATGCCACGTTAATATATTCTACAATCAACATCTCCAACTGCTTCACATAACTAAAGCTATTTGAGTCCAGTGTAGATCGTATGCCATTCCGGAACTAAGCCGAAAGAATAAAGAACAGAAGACTGAATACGCCACTTTAGAGGGACTAAAAGAATGAAATGTTAAGTGGAAGCGATGGACGCCATATTTGCCTAGGTAGGATTCCCGGAATCTTTTTGCAACTGCACTCGGAAACACATACGCCAGTTATTCAAATTATACTATACCGGTAAATATACACTTATTATGCCATTTTCAATTTTTAAAGTTAATCTAACCTAATTGCAAGAATATTTCATACTATACCTGTATTATTGAATTTTTTTTTTTATTGTCTTCTCCTGAATAATATTTCATTAAAATATTTATTATATGTATATGTGTGCCATTTATTGATTGTGTTTTTTAAATAAGTAATAGTAGATCTGTAGCTAAATTATTGATTTAGTGCGATACACGTTATAGAATTTATGAGTTCCAAAATCTTATACACGTGCGTGCTGGTGTGAATTTAACGATAATTTATAGCGAGACAGATTAGATAGCAAAGTATATGAGGATTGTAAAAGATTTAGTTTAAACTTTAATGGGATAACAGAAATAGAAAGATATAGAATGAATTGATTTGAAATTGCAGTCCCTTTCGTTTCTTCTCTGGCGCATGGTGCTACCACACCCTGAGCATTAAGACGGGCAACTAATTAAAAGGCTGAATCAAATAAATATTTAATGGACCCTACGACTCTTGTTGAATAATGAGTTTGGCACTTGGCAACGAACAAAAAAAAAAAATACATTCTTTGTCCATAAACGTAGAGGTCTAGTTAAAGTTAAGTTAAAGCTGGGAGGGTTCGATTTCATTACCTGATGTGTATGTGTTTTGCTGTCGGTTGCTTCACTTACCCCTTTGAATGACCCACAGTTCGGGAAAACTTCGCGTAAGGGGTGAATGACTCGATTTGTTTTCGGGAAAACTTCATATGGGAAGGGCCGTTAGTAATATATATGCGTCACTGTAAAAATTCACCCTTGGAAAGAATAACTGTAGAAAATTTGGTTTGATAAAAGTAAAGGTTTGAATTCAGCTAAATTATAATTTTAAAAACGTAAATGTACACAGAATATGGGTAAATTGGTACACTGTGTAAAACAATAAATCCATTTTTATATATGTAAACCTACAACTACGGATTGCCCATGTAAACACAGCAATCCAAGCTATGTATATTCTTGTAACCCTTTAAGACAAATAAAGCTTACTGTTGAAACATATATAACTATAACTAAAGAAAGACTAAAATAAATAAATAAAATGACAGAACGTAAGAGCAAAATTTGATAAAAAGAGTTAAAATGTAATTATTTATTAACTTATCAAAAGTAAATATTTTAATATTGCATTAAATATTTATAATAAATATTGGTGTTAAACATGTCAATTATCAATTATTATGCACACAAACATAAGTAAGAGTGTTTAATTTAAGTATGCATACATGTGTTTGTAATGGTCACCCAGTTTAATTAATTAACTTTAGTTAAAAAAAGAGACCAATAAATTAACAAATAAAAAAAAGAGTTTATTAATTCCAATTTATTCTTTTCTGCATGGCTACAGTAATATTTATTATCTGTATACAATCATTTTGCAATAATTACTTGATTTTATATTTCAAATAGATTCTAGATAATAAAATGAAATCTTTTTCACAATATGAAAGTAAGACAGAAAATAAAACAAAATATTATTATTGTTATTTATTTTATATTACACTAAATATAAACTTTTCTTTTCTGTTTAATTACATCATAAAATGAAATTAAATCATTTACAGTTTGAAGAATATTTATACTAACTTACTTCAGCTTCTAAGACACCTGCAAGGAAAAATTTCTTGCAGGCTTTCATAGAAAAATGAAAAATATAAATTACTCTATTTTTTGATGTTTGTCACTAATAAATTGACATGGGTAAGTCATTTTATTGGAAATTATATAAAGAATATAATGAACATGTTTTAATTAAAATTTATTCATTTAAAATGTAGAAATCCTGAAGAAATATAAAAATAACCGAAATTAGAAAAAAAGTAACGAAACGTGTGATCAAAGTCATCAAAAATAATTTAAATACCAATATTACAGTTGATAAGCAATACATATATAGTTGTTAGAGTGAAATAACTCTCTCGCAAAAAATAAAATGATACTTTCTTTTCTGCTTGAGGTTTTGCTATAAAAGCAAAATATAAAGACAATTCTATAATTTAACATATAATAAATCTTTAATTTACAAAATTATTAAAGTTCATTTAATGTTACTTCTAAATAAATTTACCATTTTATCAGTATGACTAGTGAATATAAATAAAAAAAAATTATTAATCGGTTAGAGAATTCCAAAATTAGTGGACTGATGAGTAGGGAATGGTTAAAAAAGGCAAGGCAGTATGTGTTTTATATTCCGGACAAGTTGTATTGAGAACATCACCGGTAAAACAGTATTATGAGACTAATCATAAATCACTCCTTAAAAAAAGTAAAGACAAACAAAAAAATATATATTGCCTGCACACTTAAAAATATAAATATTCAAACAACATCTTTAATGAAATTCATTGAAAATCATTCAAATATAACTGGTGCTAGTTTTTTTGTTTCAAATGTAACTGCCAAACACAGGAAGCGTTTTAATGATGGGGAATATATATATAAAAAAGCATAGATGAATTACATACCAATTCTTTTTGAAGATTTTGAAAACAAAGAAAAAAAAAATTATTCAGAGAGATAAAAGATTTAACAGTGGATAGAAGTACAGTTTTAAATAAAAAAAAATCCTACAAATGGCCAGCAATATAACTTAGCAACAAGAAGATATATTTCTAGTTTAACTTCTCTCTGCCTTGATGAGAAAGTATAAACATAAATGGATCAGTTCATTTGGCTATTTTTATTCACTACTGCATTTGGAATAATATCAAAAGAATTGATCAGTTTAACCTCATTAGTAACAACAAAAAAAGATATTTGCAACTTTTAAATGTAATTACTGAAAAAAAAAAGATGTGAGGTAAAATTGTATCAAGTAACTATTGATCGAGATTGAACTATGACTGGAAAAAGAAAATGGTTTTCTCGATTTATTTCCAGACCATAACCGACATTCAATTTTGGGTTTTTATTGTATTGTACATCAGCAGATTTTATGCAGGAAGGCCAATTTTAAATTACTGGATGTTATGACTAAATTAGTCAATTTTATATCTGCACATGTTAAAATAAACAAAAATTTCTAAACTTATTGAGTGAAGTCAGTATATAATGGTTTAATTATATACAACATTCAATAGTTATGTCAAAAAAATAGTTCAATAATTCATTCAGTGTTCAGATGAAACTTAGAGTTCTATTACGTAATGAGAAAATCATTGAAAAATATAATCAATGAATGGGTGTAGAATGGATTTCGAAATTAATGTTTTTAATTGATATGTGATTCACAGTTAAATGAATTAAATGTGAAACTGTAAGGTTATAATAAGACAGTTGTTGTCATATTTGATTTGATTTAAGCACTTGGAGCTAAGTTATAATTTTTCAAACTCGATATTATTTCTTACACTTTCAAATATTTTTCAAATATAAAAAAATTCTTGACTGATTTAGAATTTTATGCTGTTATTCAATCGATAAAAAAATGATTGACTAATTTAGAATCTCATGAGAAGCCAGATCAAGTAAAATTGATACAAGAGTTTTGTGCTGTTATTCAATCGATATTGATTTTTTTTAAAAAAATTAATACAGTTCGGACAATTTGCAGGGACATCAAGATTTATTTTATACTCAGAGATGATGTCAATGAATAGTCTCAATTTAGAAATTTTGAATGGATTCATTGGAAGATATAGAAAATACAATTAGTCGAATTTTTCAATCCAATTCTACATGGAAACAAAAATTTGTCAATTTGAAAAATGGGTTAGAAACAATTGAAAGTACGTGGTCGATTATTTAGACATATTTAAAAAGAATGCTGAAGAGGAATTACTGATAGCCTGTAATGCTAATCCTAAAAGATTTAATTATTTAAAAAAATAGTGAATGGTATTTTATCAATTTCTCTTCTACACATACATATGACTCAATGTTTTCTGAAATGAATTTAATTAGACAAGTCAAAAAAATAAAATGAAAGATGAATCTAGTTCGGGGTGTACATTATTCAAAATGACATAATATGAACCAGATATAAAAGTTAGTATCAAATATTACAATGGCAAAAATCTCATTAACTAATATCAATTTATATTGACTTTATATATTTATTTCAAAATTTTGTTTAGTACTGATAATTTTTTATTATTAAATTTAATTCAACTTGATATAGTTCACTTAGATTTAACTTGTTTAGAAATTTTGTTTAATTATTATTTTATTAAGAATTTTGTAAAGCTATGAAATTTGGAAATTAACAAATTACTATTGTTATTATAATTTTGTTGTTTTATAAACTTTTTAAAATTTGCAATAATTAAGTTATTTATATTTTCATTTAATAACGCTAACTATATGACATATGTAAATCATTCAATATTTTTTTAAATTTTACCACCACATAAAAAAAAAAGTTTGCCATCATTGGTCTAATAAAAGGAATTTATGAATATAATTTACAACAAATCATTATAAACAAAGGCAAAACTCTCCATACAGTAGTGCCACCCTGTGCCAAACAGAGTAATCAATGGATGCCAGAAGGCTTGTGCATATTAAATGACTATCTAGGGCCTACTCATCCAATATCCACAGATTTGTTTCTGGCTTGTGGCCAACATCAGTGAGGAGCCTTGGATCTGAGAACACTTAACCTAGATCTTAGGATCTAAAAACATTAAATTGAACACCGGATGTTTATCATTTCATCTCAAATATATTAAAATGTTTAATAGTAATTATAATTTAAGTTAAAAATATTACCGTGAATAGATTAATTGAAAAAATAAATTATCTTAAGTACAATTGTTATCATTAAAAGTTTATACAAGATAAAAATGAATATAAGAAAATTATACGTCTCAAGTGATTTAAAAGAATATGTATAAATAAAATGGATAATCTCTCTACAGCGCTAAAAGATTTGTTTTTTAATACCCATGAAACTATAATCCCAATGAAATCAAGTTTCCCTGCCCAGTAAATTGTTTATTGATTTCCTTACTATAGCTTTTTAAAAGAATTGAATAACTAAAGATTAATATATGTCAATAACAAATGCAGAAATTTTTAAAGAAAAAAACTCAAAGGAATATATATAAATTTATTAAACAATATATTTTTAATATATTTTTTATCATAAATACATGAATTAAAATTTGACTTAAATATTATAATAAATTATGGAATAATATCTGCATACCAAAAATATGATAAATAAGAAAAAATTCCATTCATCTTAAGGATATGTCAGAAATTTGTTCTAGCTTAAATTTTAGGTAAGATGTTCTATTATAAATCAACACCATTAAATGGTTCTAGTGTTTAACCATAAATCTAACGAAAAATTATTTATTTTTTTATAAAATAAAATTAAAATTTGCATACTAAAAGTATTACCATACAAAATACAAGCATTAAATTTTGCATGATTTAAAATAATTACAAAATTTACCGCTTTTTGAACTCGTGAATGGAAAATAAAACTTGCATTACTGAATTCATATAGCAGCTGTTTCCAAAAGGTTAGCCATACCAATGTAACCAGGACCAAACAGAGGCACTAAATTACAACCAGCCTCTTGGATTGTTGCCCATTCTCCAATCCTTTGATTCATATCAATTTCTAATTCAACCATAGACTTATCTGTCTGAAAAAAATTCACACTGATTAGACAACAATATAAATCAGTTAGTATATTAAAATTTTAAATACAATGCACTAAAATATAAAAATCCTTTAGTTCATATATGATTACAATATACTTTTTGAAAAAAAAATCCACTGTAAATTTATTTTTCGTAAAGGCTTAGAATTGGCTAAAAGGTTTGTTTATTAGTAAGATTTAAACAAACTTTGCTTCAATTTTGAATGAATATATACACCTGGGTCTCTTTTCATGCAGTAAATAGGTTCCTAGAAAACCTGCATTAAAAAAAAAATTGCACCGTAATTTTTAGAAGAAAATCCATATAAAACCACAGCAACAAGGTAAAAATTGCTTTAAAAAATTCACATAAAAAAAAAAAAAAAAGAAATAAACTATGATTAATAAAAAATTTCAAATATTTGGAAAAAAATTGATACAAGGCAAACTTTTTTACTTTTTTTATTAATTATTTAATTTTATTCAAAACAATATGTTTTTATGTGTAATTTATTTTTTTTTGTTTTTCATACATATTTTAATCATTATTGCTATTGGACAATATGTAGTTACGTTTGTGAACTGGTAAGGCATTAGATTCATCATAAGAGGAAATACAATTAGAGCTAACTTCAGTCTCGTGCTGTGTTAATGGTTTTTTCTGTTGACAATATAATCAGTAATTAAACCTTTGTGATGATGATTTTACTAATTTTTTATGAAGCTCGTGATATCCAGACTACAATGTGTAGCCATTAGATAATGCACTTCCACGAGTGCAACTACGTATATATAACATGTTTCCTCAGGTGTATGTAACAAGTTTGGGTCTAATGGTTAAAATTTCTTTTTTATACACATATATACATGGAGAAACTTTTTAGACAGAAAAAACACAACTTAAAATATTTAAAAACTTATAAAGATATATATTCTTTTTAAGTAGAAATTAAAAGTTCTTAAATATTTTTACTTGTAACTTTTTCTGTCTAAAAGTTTTCTCCATGTATGTATATAAAAGAAAGTATACCTACATAACATCACACAAACAACTATTTAGCTCTCGATGGAATTTAAGTTCATAATTAAATTGTAATCAACACAAGAAAGTGATTTTCCAATTGATTAGAAAGTTAAAGACTTTTCTCAAATCATTTTTTGTTTGTGAAACAAAACAGGTTCCACTTCTGTTCACATTATCTTTTTTCCTAAATCTTTTATGGTATCTAATTTTATTTGCCAAACCTTTATCCATCGGGCATTTGAAACATGCAAATTTAATGGGTGTATATAAAACTAGGAAATCCCGATTTTAATTGAAATGATAAAAAGGTTTCAAAAGAAAATCGCATAAAAACAGCATAAAGATATTAAGAAGAAACATGAATCGCATAACTTCAAAATAACATTATAAAAATCTGCACAAAAAGAGATCCGGTGTATATATGAGTTGCAACAAGATATGCTATGAAGCAAAAAAATAAATTCCACAAATCTCTTCACTCAATTATTTAATGAAAGTCTAAAAATAATACAAAGTGATATAGAACAATGGTTTTGGCAGATACTTTTCATTATCTGTGCTAGGCAATTATATATCTCTCACAACTCTGTATAAATAAAAGTCCCTCTGTTTATATATTGTAATGGTATACAGGGGGAGCATGTGCAAAGGTCCGCCTTATTCAATGAAGAATTTCTTACACCCCACAGATTTGGGATCCAAAATGTAATAGTATGTAATATAAGCACTAAAATTAATATGTAATGAGCTAGCTTTTTGAAGTAACATCTTATAATTACAAAAATCTGTTTCAAGACAGGTACAAAAGAATAGGTTTAGCTTTACAATCTCTTTCAACATTTCAAATAGCCTACTCTCAGGGATTTGCACAAAATAATTCATGAGATATGATTTACCTGTTAAATATAAAATAGAAACAAAGGGAATATTTTACAGAATCTACTTTATATTTTCCAACAACTAAACTATAGATAATTAAAGTAGCATGTCTAAATTTACTAATGTGAGACAATGTAGTATCTGTACAGGCAATCGTTAACATTCAGATGTTTTCAGGGAAAATGATTAAGTTAACAACACCCAATGGCACAATAACCCCATATACTGATAAATGATAAAAAGGAAAATGAATAGCAAAGTTACTTTAAGTCAAACAAGTGGTATATCCTTTTTTTTATGATTGAATATTTATCTCCCTTTTTTTTTTGAATAGTAATAATAATACAACAAACTAAAACATCTGTTTCTTTATAAGTTTTTTTTTTTTTTTCCACTTGACTTCAAAGACATTCATATTCCTAACATTGCTTAACTGGATCTATTAGGATATGTTCAAGTATGCATGAAAATGATTTGTTCTTTAAAATTAAATAAATACAATAATATAAAAAAAATATTAATAAGAGTATTCTATTGAAATCAGATAGTTTAATATCATAGCTACATTTTTGAGGATAAGGTCACATTAATCTTATAACAAAAAAAAATTAAATAAGTATTGATATTCCCTCACAATATGCAACTCACATTTACCTTTTTTTAAATACAAGCATAGGACATTCTAAATTATGCTCCCTTTTTGAAATGTTAAGTGCAAACTTCTCAAGTTAATCCCTTACAAAATTCTCAGTTATGGTCTAGTCTAAGCAAAAGAGATTAATACATTCAACTACATTACCCTTAATTCTGAGTCTATTGATAGGTCACCATCAAACTATAGTTATCCTAATATTTTAAAGCAAGCTCTCATAAATGATAAAGGATACCAAGTTATATGTATAGTACCGGGTTTGTTCGGAAGATGATCCAAAGTACTCTATTTGCCAGGTTTAACTGGGTTTAAACTCTATTTATCATAATTTTATATTTTTATATTATAAGAAGTACATGAACGGATCAGCCCTTCGAGCAGAGGGGGGAATACCATCGATAGCAGAGCTATCAACGATACCCAGGATCAGACCGAACTATGCCAAGCATAACACGATCACATTTCCAGACCGTGGCCCACCTCGACTGCTAGATTCAAACCTCTACTATCCAAGCACTTTATTTGTTTTGAGGAAACCTCCGGTGCCAACTAGTTACATGAAGCAACTAACGTGCCAGGACAGTAGGCCCATAATCCAGCACTCGAAATATCCCATGACTAGCTCAATCAAAAAGTAATACAAAAACAAATTGTTGCTTTAATTAGTGGTAAAAGAATTGACCGACAAATTAAGCTTAAAGATAATTTATTTAGCTAAATATTTACTATTGTAAAATTTAAAATACTTTTATAAAACTTAATTAAATTAGACAATGATAATTACCTATAATGACCACACACATTCTTAATTCATACATTATATAATACATGGCATTTAACAAACACGCACATCAATAGTTCTTTATGCATGCTATAGAGTTCATTTATTAATTGACTCTGAGAGGTTTCAAGAATTGCAATGGCTACATTAATTAGAATGGAAATAAGAAAATGTTATTTATTACCTAGGATTTCAGAATGTGGATACTTCTTGTTGTTTGTTGTGAACTTTATTTTCAATAGGATTTTGTCTTCTTGCTGGTTGCTGCTCACATGAAAATCTTTCCAACCGGTTGGATAGGAGGTTTTCTGGAGGTTTAATATGCTTAGTTTTCCGTGGCATGATTCTTTAAGACAGTTAGATATTGAATGGTGGATTTTCAAGTTGTTAAGCAGGCACCACTTTTACCAGGCAAATTGCTGTTTCATTAACTCAGGCTTGGAGCTGGTCGTATGTTTCCGATGATGATTAACACTGCAAGATTGTAAAACTGATTGACGGACTGATTTAATCTGACTGTGATCTCAACTGATAGATTGAACTCAACTGAACCGATTGCGAACTCAACTACTGATTGATGAAAATCCGGACTATTTATATGATGACCTATTGTCACTTTGGTAATTGGTTTTATTTCCGCCAACTATATTTGTTGAAATTCCTCTACTGTTTTTGAATACATTCCTTAGATAAGCTTTTGATTACATGTTTTCATTTGGTAGCCATTGCAAATTTGTTGTTTTGTGGATTTTTAATTCGTAGCCATTGCAAATTCTGTGTTTATATATCTTATGATTATACAATATTTTTTAACTTTCATTTATTCCTTATTATTAAACACGCACATATATATATTTCTAAAATCAACTCATTATTTAGTTTTTAAGATTATCGTTTTTTTTCTTTAAATAGTTTTAAATGAAGAGAGAGGGTACCTTTAATTTTATAAAATGATTTATTTCTTAAACTTTTATCAAGTTAAACCTTCTCCCCCTTCTAATTAATTAATAGTAACTTTTATAAATAATTTCTTTTTTTAGCAACATGCATTTTGTTTAATAAAAAAAACTCTTTAAACTTTTTATAAATAACATCCTCTCAAACTGAACCCTTCACATTATTTATGAGAATTTTATTTCATCAATTTTTAGACACAAATTTCACGTGGATTGCTTTTCCATAAGCGGTACAGTATATAAGTACGCACATATCACATAAAAAGTATTAATGGAATAATTCACCCCTTCAAACCCATCTATAGATTAAATAAACATATCTCATATTTAAATTATAAGTTATTTATCAAAAGCAATTAATTGAACTTAATGATAATAGTAATACACCTATATGTTGTAATGGTTGAAATGAGCTGACAACAGCAAAATCACCAGTAGGATGATTTAAACCACAACTC